>JAAGAY010147952.1:0-17731 GCA_011801015.1 Ardeotis arabs
CACATCTTGTCTTCTCTCTTTTTTTTTTCTGTTTTCTCCTTCTTAAATACGTTATCGCAGAGGCGTTATCACGGGACATTCTGCTCCCAATCGGCTCGGCCTTGGCCAGCAGCAGGTCCGCCCTAGGCCCGGCCGAGTCCACTGAACAAAGGGGAGCAACTTCTAGCAGTTTCCTACAGAAGCTTCCACCTTAGGCCCCCCCTCACTAAACAAAACCACAACACCATCCCACAGACTTCTCTCTTATATATTTGATGTACATTGATGCACAACAAAGACTTGATTTGTTGCCCTTTGTCAGTGGATGTGGCCACAGGCAGGTCTTCCATAGAACTGCACAGATTTAGCAGTTTAGGTTAAGGTGTAAAATAAAGATGCTGTGATCAGACATAGCAGAAATATGGTCTCAGACTGAAGCTGTGTTGAGTGCCAAATCATGTCAAAATAATATCACATGCATATTGCTTCCCAGAAAAGTAACTGGATGTTTGTCTGTAGTCCAGTGATCCAGCTTAGTGAGATGCTGAGAATCCTCAAATACAGCTACCTTCGACTGGGCAGCTCGTCAGATTCACATGCCTGAAACATGCCAGCATCTGTAACCAGCAGCATATCATTGATATTTTCAGCATCATGTATCTGCTGCATTTGATTTTGAACTCATCAGGTGTCACTCACATCAGCAGCTTACTGCTAACCAGGATTGTATGATTAGGTCTAGAAGGAACCTGATAAGTTTGCCATGCAAATGCTTACCTAGCAATTGGTCACAGACAGCACCAATGAGAAAGACTATACAAGACTTATCTGTGGTTGGAGAGTGACTCTGAGATTGGGGAAAAAAGTTGTAAAAGTTATTTAAATCTTTGGTGATTTCCTCACTTCACTTTATGTCTTTTTTTTTTTTTGTAATTATTTTTTTAGCTAAAAAATAGTTAAAAAATATAATAATTACAAAGAAAGTTTTTCACATTTACCATGTTTAAATGTAGAAAAGACTGTCTGATAGACTAGTATCAAAATATTCCAGATTTGGTGTAACTGTCTACAGTAGACTTAAACCAATGTCTGATTGAAGGTAACTGGAACAGCTTCCCTGTGCTGCAACTACAGACCTGGAAAACAGTGGACTGCAGTGCATAATGTTTGTTCGAGTTCCCCAGGGTATGGTGACTTTGACTGAGGCCTAGACATGTTCCAAAGTTTATACTTGACAAATGTACTGACCAAACATACCTTAACTTTTAAGCCCAAATGCTAGCTGCATTTCAGCCTTAGGTAATTTAGTTGAAGTGGAAATGGTGAAATCTGTACTTACAAGAATTTCATAAGTAGCAATTTCTTTTCTCTCCTTTGTACTTTTTTTTTCTCCATCACCCAGAAGATGGCTGTTATTGAATCTCTTATTTCTTCTTTATCTCCTTATTCTTGTCAAATTCCAAGCAAACATGGCTTTCTGATCCTCTGTTAACCTTGAGCTAGTAGGTCAATCTGTTAACTTTTTTTTAATAAAAAGAATGCTATTATTGTGTTTCGACTACAAACACCCTCACCCCAAGCCTGAAGCACTTGTAAAATTTATCATTCCAACTTGATCATGAGAGAATGTTAGCACTAATTATCAAAAACAAACAGGTGAGCTGATAACAAATGAGACATCTGGTTGACAGATGAAGAAATTTACAAAAGCACATAAGGATGAATATGGGCAGCAGAATACGAAAAAGTGGAATTCCCTACATTATTATCTTACTCCATATTTACTCAGGGTAAACAAGGAATGTCTTCCTATCTTGACTTTTTATGTCATATCACAAACACCCACAGGGAGGAGACAGGTAAGGAAAGAAAGGGATGGGAAAAGACTCAGTAGACATTACTATCTTACGTCGTAGGAGATAGCCTTAAAATGCTGTTCACAATACATCTCATTCATATCCCTAGGTCTACACATTACATTTGCCTTGAAATTTGTATGAAATGGGAAGATTACTCCTTCCATATAACTACTTTGTTTTTACTCCCTTATATATAGCTAACTGATTTAATTTTCTTTGGCTTTGGGGGAACAACTCCCTAACATTTATTTCTAATTTAAATTTTTAGGATTTTTTTTTCTTTTTTTTTTTGTGGTTTCATTGGTTCTATAGTTTCTTTTAGCTGGTTAGGAATTTTTCTCTTTGTCATCCATGCATTATTTGTCAATGTCCTCAATTTAATAATTGAGCTGTTAGAAGTATATGTTTACTGTGCAATTCTAATAAGAAAGGAAAATGTGGCCATGCTAAGAGGTCTTACTAAAGAACTAGAAAAATTAAATATCACACACAGTTTGCGCATTAATGATACATTAGCACAAACTATTACAGAATTTCATACAATTTAAAAAATTAAAATGACTCAAGGGCATTCAAAGATGCACTATTAAAAATTTTAACCCTTTCTTCTTTTACTGCTGTGAACCTTCTCCTCTGATTTCCCAGGTCCTGCTAAATCAGGGAATGCTGTGCCTGGAGGGTAGCATGTTTACTTTTTGTTTAGGAGTGCAGGCTGCACGCACAGTATCTGAGGTTCTACCACAGAGAATAGAACCAGGAGCCATCTGCTCCTTCAAGCTTATCTCAGATAGCTAAGCTCATAGCTTGGCAGACACATCTCGATAAATATGGCAACATAAATCTCCAGTAGTACTATTCCAATAGTTGGCTTGCCAGTAGCAAACTACTTAGCTATGGTCTAGAAACAGCCTAGCTTTTGACTGTCCACTCCGTGCTGGCTACACATTCCTTTATCACGGATGTCTGACACTGACATTGGAAGATCTGTGCAAGCTTTTTGGTTAGATGGGTCTACTTCCTCACACAGAAATTCTGGGTGATCATTGTGTACGTGCAGATATAACGTATTCCACTACCTCATGCCAGTTTTTCTAGCCAAGAATTGCCATATTGCAGTTGCTGCTAAAAATGGAGAGTAATGGGAATCCACATCACTGGAAACTTACCATACATGGTTTTGCTTCCACAGCAGGAAGTCCAGCAGTTTGTTGTTGTGACTGTGCTGGATGTATTAACAATCACCTTGACTCCCATCCAGAGGCCCTGCAGCAAGCAAAACCTCTCATGCTGCATTCTGAGTTCCTTTATGCTGCTGCGAACACTCCCAACTAAGCAGCACAGCTTTGAAGGGACTCATGACTGGGATTTCAGAGGACAGAAAAGTATAAAATATAAACTAACTCTCAGAAAGTTTCCACCTTGATAGTGTGCATAGTCACACCTGGGAAATAGGACTCCAAACTGGACACATGTGACAAGGGCTCCAGAATGCAATAGAAATAGGGAAAGAGGGAGACATCTGGGTTTGTGATTCTTTCAAATGAGATTATGTCCATATTAAATTGTTGGGATAGACAAGCTCTATTTTAAGACTAGTATTAGTCCCCATCTTCTAAGGAGTTGTGCTTGAAGTAGAGTTTTTTGAATAAAGATGTATTAATTCCTGGCCCTCCCACCGTGTCTCCAACCCTTAAAGAAGCTAAGTCCTGGAGAGAGTTTTGTGAAAGTATCTTTCCTTTCTAGAGCATCCTAAATTTAAATTGGAGGTGAGGCAGTATTATGCAATGGCAACTTTATGAAAGCAAAGTTATTTTTGCATTAAGACAACCTAATATGCTTCTATCCTTTCTGCAGTGTCAGTAATAGCTGGAGGAATGAAACACTTGAGAAGGGCAAAATTTTCCCCAAGAAAAACGCGCACACATAAAACAACAGCAAAAACCAGGGAGATTTATAGAAGTAATTAGTTTTTAAAAATCATTACTGAGTATAACTAAATTTCTTCTTCTATACACACTCTGTTTTTAAATCTCAGCCTTTTTACAAATAGTTTTGAAGTAGGTATATGTAGGAGTAAAGTAAGGTTGTATTTGACTGTATATGTCCATCGGCAGCAAGATATTATTATTTAATTTAACTGACCTGCTAATTATCTGCAAAATTTTAATGCCTGCATTTAAAATATAAATTCCCCAAACTAATCTTCTGGGGTTTAGACCAATTATAAACTCATTAGCATTTGTCCTCAGTCTCGTAAAATGAAGACAATAGTTAAGAAGAAGAAAAAAGTACAAGACAATGCAAGCAGTAAAAATAGACAAGTTTCTCAGCCATGTGTTGGACTTTCTTTGTCAAATTATTAATAATTCTCTGCCTTCTCCTTTCCTTCCTGCCTTTTTCTTCAGTAAATTTGATAACTGGCAATTATTTCTGTGGGAAGTCTAGTGATGACAGAAATTAGTTATAAAATCACCTAGACCTCATGCACTAGCAGCAAAAATGAATGCTATGTAATTACCATTATTTCCGACAGAATTGCTGAAAAAATATTCTAAAGTTTCTGTTAAAAATTTGAGAATTTTCCAGTATATGTTGTGAGGAGGTGTTGATAAAGGAAGTATTAGATAAAAAAATAGAGACTATAAAGAGCTACAACAAATTTAGCTTAGTAATACTAAGTTTAGCTTAATAGTTGTATTTTAGATGAGTTTTTATTTTACTTTAGTTGTTTTGTCAATTTGCAGCAATCATGTGCCTGTTCAGAAGTAACTATATTGTACTTGCTTAAGCCAATTTTCTAGCTATCTGTAGTCAATGTCTCTCAGGAATTATGTTTCAGTTCTTTCAGTTCTTCTGACACTGTAGCAAGCGAGATTACTATTCATATCTAAGTAGTAGTTGTATACCTTGTTTTTCTTAAATTTTAAAATTCAAATTATTGTAAACTAGTACTTTGCAAATATCTAAATCTGAGTTATTTTAAAACTGTGGACATTTGCACTGGCTTCAGCATTTTCATTAAGCATAAATATTACACAGTGCGCTACACAGGGAGATAGTTTATGAAATGGTGTGACACCTAGAATCAGGAAAGAAACTAAACTTCTATATAATTTATTTTATAAAGTAGCTTGGTCTACCAGGCCAATTTTTATGTGCTTTTATTTTATTCACCTCGCTTCTGTTTTTTCCTGGCTGTATCCATGAATAAACACACAATGATGTAATACTGGATTCTATCACTACATCATCATTTAAACCTGTATTTGTAAAAGACTGCAAATAAGTGGCTGCAACATGGAAGGGGAGTGTTAACAAAGTGTACCAACTTCTAGATTTTGTTAGCCTAGTCCATATTTCCTAAATTCTTCCAGATTTAGCCAGCATTAAGTGGCGCTTACAACTTTCTGTCTGTGCAAGTCATACAAGCAACTACACTAATGCAGGCAGAACTGCAATAGCTTTTAACTGGCACTAGCAGAAAACTATCTACAAAGCCTGGCACAGATTAACGATGGAGTATCTACCCAGTTTCTCCAGTAAGTTTTAACTTCTGTGTTGATATTCATGCTACTACAGCCTGATATGTTATAATCATTATTATGAATGTAGCACAGACATATACAATAAAATCACACAGATTTCCGCAAAGCATCACCTGACAATCTTGTAGATGAGTATGTGGTGTGGATATTCTGGCCAGTGCCATCATAGAATCATAGAACGGTTAGGGTTGGAAGGGACCTTTAAAGGTCATCCAGTCCAACCCCCCTGCAAGGAGCAGGGACATCCCCCACTAGATCAGGTTGCTCAGAGCCTCATCCAACCTGGCCTTGAACATTTCCAGGGATGGGGTATCCACAATGACACAAGAATTCTTTCCAATGATTCTCAGTCCAGCTTAAGGACTGAATAACCTCAATTTTGGTATAATTGCATTGAGTCAACACCTCTTAAGAGATACTTATGTATTATTAGGAAAAAAAAAAAATCCAGTGAATAAAACACTGATTTCCAAAGGTGGCATGTAGCTCAGTTGGACATAAGACAATCCAAACTGAACTATTTTCACACAGTTTGATTTCAGCCTCTCAATTAAATGTAGCATGTTATTTTCTTTTGCAAGTAAAATACATTTTAAATTTATGCCTGCTCAAAGAACAGTTAATTTTAAGGGATTTTTGATGCTCCAAAGATTTTTGTTTGCATGGTAGTTCTCTTTGTACTTCCATAGTACAAAATCTTATGTTTTTAAGAAGATAATCCCCAATAGATTTGCAAAACCAAAACCTGTAGCAGAACCTTATCATTGCCTCAACCTGGTATATGGGAAAAAAAAAAAAAGTAGAACAGAATCACAGTTAAAAAAAATTGAAAATAAAATTCAGCATGTGTCACAGAATACTTCGGGTGGCAGCTCAGTAGCTGTCAACATAGTGTGCAAATAAGTGATTTGCTTTCAAAGGTCTGCAAAAAAAGAGATATACCTCAGCTGAAGTTCGGAACCTCCCTTTATTTTTATCTTTAAAAACACAGTAAGGTTTATATTTTGCTTATGTGCTGGAAGTAAATACCATTAAAAACATTATTTCCTACCTTCCTCCATTTGTAACCAAAGTTAGAAGGTTTTGTAACATAACATTTTCACTAACTGTTAAAAAGAAGCAAAGTTAGCTGTTAATAAGATTCCAGATGCCGAGTGACTTTAATACTTCCTGAGTCAGGATCTTCTGAGAGTGGTATCAGTCTATGATTTTCAATTGTGTCTCCTCAGATATTGTGTTGACTGAATGATTCACTCTTAAATCACTCTGCCTGAAAAGTGACAATGGTTTTAAGTCTACTAAATCCAAATCACAACTGACAGAGCCCATAGGGATAGGTGTGTACTTACGAACAGATAGACAAGAATAAGTTAATGCATGGGCAAATTGCTGTGAATGGAATAAGATCTCCCCTAATCTGAGGCCATTCTGAACTGAAATAAAATTCAGTCATTTAAAGGAAACAAATGTTCACATATGTTTCATATCTTTTGTTTTCCAGACTGAGAAGAATTGAAATACCATAAAGGAACAGCTCCTGCTTGTTGAGTTTCTGTAACTGAGCACTTCTCTTTCCTGAACATTCGGGAAAGTTAATCAGAATGGCAAACCTAGTTAATTTAATGGCATTAAATCTTATTTGGAAACCTGAAGTTAATAAAGACAAGTTAAAACCCCTTTAATCTTAAATTAGTGTCCACACAAAGATTTAGTGCAGATAACACATCATTTTTAAATTGACACCTCAACTTAATTTGGATCGATTTTATGAAATGTCCCTGAAGACAGCAGAGGTGTTATAAATCCTAGTAGAAAATCGAATATTCTGATATTTTCAGCTTATAGTGACATAGGGGGTTCAGGAAAAAATCTTGATGAATGTTATTTGGACGGAGATCTGAGTGCAAAACTTTTAAGCGTCAAACCTTCCTATCCTGTTTGAAAACAAAACAAAACTTTCTAATGCTGTAAGAGTTAAATTGAAACCATCTGAACATATAGCCTTTTCTATTTTCTTTCTTTTTTTTTTTTGTCATAGTTCAGCCCCGATTGGGACCAGACTACGGAGTCTCTCTCACTCCCTCCACCCTCCAAGAGAATAGTGGGAGATAATATAAGAAAAATGGCTTGAGGTTTGAGATAAGGATGGCAAGAAATCCTTAAAGTCACCGTTATGGGCAAAACAGACTCGACTTGGGGAAAACTATTCATTTATTACTAAAACTAGCAGGATAATGAGACAGAGAACAAGAAAACCTCCCCCTCACCTCTCCCTTTTCACGCGCTTAACATTATAACACATTATTATAACATTATAGCACAGGGCGGGAAGAGGGAATGGGGGTTGTGGTCAGTTATTCATGTGTTGTCTTACGTCGCTGCTTCATTGCCGGGGGAAGAACTCCCCTGCTCCAGTGTGGGGTTCCACCCATACACCACAGTCCTTCGTGAAACTGCTCTGGCATGGGTCATCTCTTCCATGGGGTGCAGTCTCTCCAGAACGGCTGCCCCAGCGGGCCCTCCACGGGCCACAGCCACCTTCAGGCATCCACCTGCCCCAGCACGGGGTCCTCCATGGGCTGCAGGTGGATCTCTGCTCCTCTGTGGACTTCCATGGGCTGCAGGGAGACAGCCTTCCTCACCATGGTCATCACCACAGGCTGCAGGGGAATCTTGGCCAGGAGCCGCATTACCCCTCCCCCTCTTTCTTCACTGACCTTGGCGCCTGCAGCTGTTCCTCCCACAAGAAAAATTCTTCACAACAGGCAGGCAGACGCCTCTCGGGATCTTTTTACATCTCATCTCCTCTCCACTTCTTGCAGCCAGGTTGGGCCGAGTCTGGCCCAGACAGCCACCTGGCAGGAGGCCAGAGGGTGAGGGCGGCAAGGCCCACAAGGCTCGCGCCTCCCCATCTCTGCCCCCTGCCTACTTCAGCTTCTTCACATCTGCACTTCTTTTTTTTTCTCTGTTTTTCCCCTTCTTAAATATGTTACTGCAGAGGTGTTATCAGGCAACTTTCTGCAGCCAATTGGCTTGGCCCTGGGCAGCACTGAGTCTGCCCTAGGCCCGGCCGAGTCCACTGAACAAAGGGGAGCAACTTCTAGAAGTTTCCTACAGAAGCTACCACCTTAGGCCCCCCTCACTAAACAAAACCACAACATTTTTAAATCAGGATCTGTTTCCTTTTAACCTCATAGAAGATCTTGGCCTTTTTAAGACAGGTCCTGAATGCTTACTACTCACCTGAGCTCTATGGGACTTTGAGTATTAGGAAGATTTACACTTAAGATATGAACATTTATAGAAATTTTCCTTTGCATATGGCAATTATTTCAATTAGAAGTAACTGTCTTCATTATGATTTCTTTTGTGCATTTTCCCTCCTTTTTAAAGACAGATATTTCAATCACATACTTTCATAAAATAACAATAAATATTAAATATTGTTTTCACACAGGACACATTTTTTTACTTACTAGCTTGGGAGCTTGGAGATGTACAAAGGTAAGCTGCCAACTAACTTGCAGATGTAATTAAAATGGAAGTTTATTTCCTAGTTTTGTAAGTATGCTGTAATTCAATTATTTAAATAAATGAATGGGAAACTAAGCTATATGTATATCTAGCTCAGGGTATGATACAGAATACATAATACTAAGTTCAACTGCTTTACATGCTCTAATTTTTACCTTATATCTTCAGTAATGTATGACTAGATTTCCATTTATTTTAAGAGGGCAAAAGAGTGATTGCATCCTAATATCAGAGATGATGCTAGAAGACACATGGATCAGCAAGATGATGGAAGGAGTGTAAGGAAGCTATTCTATCAGGAAGTAGTTTCATACCAGGAATATAAGGTAGGATATGCCCTTACAAATTATGCCTCAAATGTATAAGCTTTAACTATAAGTGTATAATTAAGCATGTGATAGTTTCAAAGAGTTTCAGGAATGTGGCAGGATTTAAAAAGGGTGAGAGAAATGAGAGAAATAAGGTGAATCAAGCGTAGCCTTGAAGCATATCTGGTCTTATGTACCTCTAATCTTGCATTAAGTTAACAACAGAAAATATAAACAAAGATACTGTCTCTACATTATTATTGAAAATTAATACATTTGGACATTTGATCTTCTTTGATCAAAAAGAGAAAGTACAGAAATCTTTAAAGAAAACTAAATCCAATCTTTACAAATTGTTTTAAGTTAAAGAAAAATGAAGAGTGACTAATGTAGCAAAATATTCTTGCTTAAGGAATATATTTTGATTTTAATACGAATCAACATAGTCATTTATAATTATTAAATAAAAATACTAATTTATTCAAGTTCAATTTACTGCTTAAAATGCTTGCAAACAATCAGAGAAAACTTAATAATGAAATGCTTTGAATCGAATGAAAAATCCCTAGTGAAATAATCCTTGAAATTAGAAATATTTCTCCTGAATCTAAGATAGATTTGAGTCATCATTGTTCCAACAGCAGGAGGATGTAAGAATTAGGACTTATTAA
Source organism: Ardeotis arabs (assembly GCA_011801015.1). Lineage (NCBI taxonomy): Eukaryota > Metazoa > Chordata > Aves > Otidiformes > Otididae > Ardeotis > Ardeotis arabs. The sequence continues at coordinate 9,897 of JAAGAY010147952.1, forward strand.
GGCTTGAATAAATGGTGTTTGCTGATGGTAATCTTTTTGAAGTTCTGCTATTTATGTACCTTTCAACAAAAAACACTTCAGTTTAAAAAGAGTTTGTATTACTTTAGTATTAATTTACTTTACTAGAAGGGTGAATGTCTCCAAACATGAAAGTGGTAGGTAATTAAAAAGTGCTTTCTGCTACCACAGTAGTGTTCAGAAGTAGTAGTAATCATTATGAATTCATAGTCCCTGTGTTCCAAGTGTATGAAATATGAATTTTATGTAGCAGAACTGTATTCATATGAGTAGTATATAATCAGCTTTACTATCTGCCATAAACTTCTGTATGAAATCACAATGCTTTTTAAAAAAGTAAAATAATGTAGGAGCGCTCTGCAAGTTTTCCAAAAGTACTTTTGCATAAAGCTTGGAAAGCTTAAAGGACTCTCTTAGCCTTGACCACATAAAGTGTATCAAATATGGGGTGTATTTAGAAACTAAAAGTAGAAGGACAGTAAAGTTTTTTCTTGCTCCTTCCTCTTCCTCCAGATTCACTAGGGTGGTATGCATTGGTACATAACCAGACAGGAGAAATCTGAACCGGTCAATGGTATGTAAAAAACATTTACACAGTATTTGTTTAATTTATTCCAGCACCTGAGGCATGGATTATGTTGAATGCTCCTATAAGTGGTCCAGCATATAGTCTAGGTTTCATTTCTGCCTGTTTTCTGCTGATCCTCTCCCATTGCCTTGTAGAAAGCCAGTCCTATTGTATTGCGAGATGTCTGTGAAGAGATCCTTCAGGTAATCAGCCTTCAGCTTCTGAGGCTAAACCTTTGCCCTAGAAAGCAGATTCCCCTGCACCGTACTATCACCACTACTACAACAAATGCAAGTACATGTTGCAAAGGCCCATAGATTCAGCCCAGACTAGAGACTGTTCACATTGTCATTTCCCAGAAGAACATGGAAATAAAATGGAAATTTCCCCACAATGGAAAGAGAATTTCCTATCCTTGAGGTCTGCATATGAAAAGACACACTGAGAATATATTCGAGCTAGGGTTAGGAACTGGTAAAACCTCAGAACTTTTAGCGGATGATGATAGATGGACTGGAAGATGTAGCATACCATCTGGATGTGTGAGCAGAGTACTGACTGATGGGAAAGGGTTCACACTTTCTGCAAAAAGCATCAACAGAGAGAGAACTAATTTCAGCCATGGATTATAATGGGCAGTCCACTATTATCAAATCCATGCCATCTGGGTTGTTCATGACATCCTCGGTTTCTAGAACAGCTTGCTTTGCTTCCTGTGATGATAAGGATTTCTGACTCAGTGCTTATTCTTTGGGAGATAAAGAGAATGATTATACCAGCATCCAGGGATGCACCAGCACGATGCCTTGATATTCAGATTCATAAAGCTGTTCATGAGCCATCTTACATTGCCAGGTCATTCTGGTTTATGAAAAACTGACAAAAGTAATGCAGCTGTAATTTGAAAAATTGTTATTGTGAAAGGAATATAATTTTTTATACCTCTGAGATCTGGCCTTTTCTTTCTGCAGAAGTGTCTCAAGATGACCACTGCTCTGCCTGGGGTCTGCTAAGACTTCCTCCTTTTATAGCCTAAGCAAATACACTTAGTTGCCCCATCTCCATCAACAGAGCCTCTATGATCTACTTACAGTCCACCATATCCTATCACTACAGAAACATTAACAAAAGAACATTTTTTAGTTGAAAGAAACATGGAGCATGTATGCTAGGAGATTGTGAGAAGTTAAGGATAAAACAGTTCTAGGCAGAACTATTCACAGGGCACCACAACTTAATTATCAACTCTCCTGCTATGCCACTGAAAGTGAGAGAAGATGCCTTTCTAAGCAGAAGAAACTAGCATGCGTCAGGAGCTTGAATCCCAGGAGAAGTGAAATAGTCCACCCCTTCCCATTTCCTCTGAAAATGGTTATTCCAAACTCTTTACCGAAAAGTTGTGCACAAATTTCTTCTTGCCTCCAGAAGTCCATGTTCTCTTGGAGCAATAAGTTTCCCAATGACACCAAAAAATAGACTAGAGTGGCCATGGCAAAATATATGTAATGTGAAGTAACAATAAATGGGGGTCAGGTGGTTATAGAATGTGCAGATGTTAGCAGTTTTCTATTTTGTCTTTTTTTTTCTTTTTTGGGTTTGGTTTTGTTTGTTTGTTTGTTTGTTTTCCATTTTTGGAAGCAGCAGAAAGTGAGGGAATCTGGAAACAAGTTTTCTTATCCAAGACATCCAGGAACCTGATATTTGCAGCATTAAAGATTAAAATAATGAATAATGAAGAATAATCTGGAAAATTAGCTAATGGAAGGACAACTCAGATCAGCTGGCAGGAAGAAGGAATAAAAAATCCAAAATATAACTAATCCAGTCTGGATCAAACAGCTACACAATTATTCACAAATAATTTTCGTTCAGAAAAAGTGTCTTAGGATGTCTTTTGCACAGAGATTTGAAAATTGATCACTTTGTTCAGCTAGTCTTAGCCTGCAGCAAGTTACTTTTTCCTCTAGCTAATTTACTAGAAGATTATTATTAATAACACTATTATTTTTAGGATGCATTTGTATTTGTTCAGGACTCTGCCTGAAAGTGATATATAAATTTGAAATTGTGTTTCAATACCTCCCTTATTATCATCCATGTATCTTTTGGGCTATCACAGCTGTAAATCACTAACACTAATATTTTCCTTAATGCTGCTCAAACACTGCTTCAGTTGCCTGTTAAAGTTAGAGTCAACTGTTGTCCCGGAAAACGACTAGCAAGATTATTATCCCCACTGAATTCAAACAATTGGGTCACATGGAAAGGGTCACGGGGAGGTTTTTCTGCCTTTTTTCTACTTTTTTTTTCCATTAACAGCAATGAAACTCTGCTTCTTTAACGATTAGGATAGCACACAGAGGCTGGGTCCCTCTTTTGTAGATTACACCTGGTGTGTAAATCAGGTGCTGTGCATCTCCCCCTAGAGAGGTTTATTTTATTGAATATGAAAGAGAGTACAAACTTCTAAATACTGTAGTGTTAGGCACTCTAATATTCATTAAATGCAGAGCAAAACTGAGGAAAACCTAGTGAAAATTTTTATAGACATGAAAGTATGGTAGCAAACACAATTAAAATCTTGCTACAAATAGCAGCATTTCACTCAGTGGTAGCTTTGATACTTTAGAGTTGGAATGTTCATCTGTTGCAAAGCCATTTTCTGAGTAACTAAACCAATATTTAGTCTTTTCCCATCTGGAAGGGAATAGCAGTTGGTTTCTTTATTTTGACTTATGTCATAGGATTAGTACCCTGCATACCTCATTGGAAATAGTTAACTCTTTCAATCAAAGCTGTGTTGACATACTGGTCAGGGATTCAAAGAGTTTGAGTTTTGTGTAACTTGCTTTCTCATTCTCTTCTCCACACTGTACTAAATGAACACATCTCTCAAACTTTTCTTCTTAAATATTTCTTTGGCTCAGCGATTATTATAGTCATGACAGCAGTTGGAAGTCTTCTGGGATTTGGTACTACTGCCATCTGCCTTGTGTAAAGTAAGAACAGTTTCTGATATTGTTCTCTTACTCATGGAATAGTTGTAAGCCTATTCTGGATAAATATTCAGAGAAGGCAGTTAACCAGTATAACTGTATTTCACTCATTGATTTTGAGTGAAGCAACATATATTTTTAAGAAGTAAATAGCAGAATGATGTCCAGATTGTCTGTAGTGCTTTTATTGTTGTAAGTGTGTTTCTAAAACAATGTAAGTCTTTTCCTAGAATAGAATGCTACGATAAACAAACAATCTCTTCACAAACTTGACTTGGTTCCAAACTTGACTGAAAAACTGAGTAACTGAGCAGCCAAAAGTTAATCAACAAACAAACTCAGACACCATGTGAATCAAAATGTCAACATGTGTATGTGTGAGGGTTAATTAGAATATAGGTGACAGAATGACAAGAAGCGAGAACATAGGAATTGTTTACAATGTCAGTTGTTGAAAAATAAACAAAAGACAGTGAGTCAAAACCTTTTTCAAAAGACTGGCAAAGTTCAGTGTAGTCTAAGAATTCAGAAAGGTCTGTGCACATCAAAGGTGATATATTCCAGAGAACTAATTGTGAAATTTTTTTATCATTGCTGAGACTGAGTGACAGGCAGTCAACTTACTTAAAAAAATGTTAAAACAACTACTTTATAATTAATATAAATCTACAATTTTTGTCTGTTTGGCCACTTATATATTATCTGACACAGTTCGCATAAAGTAACAAGTCTCACATATCTTATACAAGAGACGTCTTGAATTCTGCAACAGCATAACTTGAATTCTGAAGCTATTTTAACAGATTTAGGCAACTGTATGAAATGCTCATAAAGTCATACGTTATTCTTCTGAAGCAATTTATAAGTATTACAAAAATGAAAATATAGAATCATTGCATTTTATTTATACAGAAACTAATGTTAGTTAGTTAGAGGGGAGTTAGGCTCATACAATGTTGTACCTACAAAACTAACTTGGACATAAGTGAAAAGAATAGTAGAAATTTCTAGTTTCTGTGTGCAGATAGCAGAGAAAAAGGCAGCTGTTAATTCAGTACAAAGATCCATTTTGGTATTATATCCCCATGTCTCAAGGTTTAAAATTTTATTTTATTTTATTTATTTGTTTGTTTTATTTTTATTTGCCATTGCATAGCTTCTGAGTTGCACCAAATTTCTGTCCAGTTCATAAGCTAGATTCACAAGAGAGAGCTCCTGCATGTCTAGGAGCCTACATGTCAACCCGCTAACAGATTTTACCTTGCAGTACCCTCAAAGGGTATTTCACCACTTTTTGGTTCATTGATGCAATCTACTTCTGCTATGGTCTTACATGTGAAGATGGAACATTTCAGTTTTGAGGGGATTAGCATGGGATTTGGGAAATGAACATTCAGTTTCTTCCTTCATCCTGTTAACACATGAAGCAAAGCAGTTGGTCTTCGTGTGACCCAGGGGATTAAAATAATCAGTGGAGACTACACTCCAATCCTTCCACGTTTAAGTGTCCCAAACGATGAAGTTATTACATTGTGAGAATAATTCAGCATCAGATAGTGAATATCTGCTACTTTAGAAGAATCTGTTGATTCCTTGCAAAATTTTTCCTTCTATAAGAGAAGATATAGACTTCCCTTGTAACCCTTACCTTCTCCTATCCTTCTTCCTCTGATAGTATTATTAAGGGAAGCGACTGAGGGAATCCGATGTGAAGAGAGAAGACAAAATAGTGAACAGAAAAATGAATTTAGAAAAACAGCAAGGGTTTTTCTCACTTACTGTAAAACTTAATATATAAAGAAAAACAATTACGAGATTATATGCTTTGCAATGTATTTCTTATGTACATTTTGGGACAAGGTAATGATTCAAAAATACATACACTACCCACTTTATTTTAGATTTTTTTAGATTATGCTTTTTAGGTAGAAGTCACACACATGAATTTGCAGGTACGAGAAAGCAAGCTTTTCTGAGAAAACAAGGCAGAAATCATATCCCAGGCTGACTTATTTCTCTAAATGAATTTATTTATTTGTCTTTAACAGGCAAGAACAAGACACAAAATGCTACTTGTGTTTCTGTTGCTGTTGAATCACTTTATTTTATGACTCGAAAAATTAACATAGCATGTAACTTCTGTATAGTATTTTTGCTGTCTATGTTTCAGATACTATTCAGGTAGTGCCACTTCATTATTTTTATTTAAAAGAATGTTACTAGAATTTATGACAGATTAGATCCTAGTCACAAAAAATAAATGGGCACCATCACCAAATAAGACTGCTGCATTATTCTTGCTGCCAGATGCTGAAAAAGATGAGAAGTGACCTGACAGAGCTGTGCAATATAGCTACACATTTTATGGGTTGCTAAAAGTTGTAAAACTTGGATTCTATCAGCAGTCTAGGAGCGTGTTAGCTAGTATCACTATTCTTGTGCAAGTTCATATTTCCTAAACATTGCTTAATTCAAGTGACTGAAAGTGAAATCCACAAAACCATATTTTTTATTTTTATTCCCTATGACAGTTCAGCACTTGTATCATTGACATTTTCTGTACAGCAAGCTGAGCAATGGCTCAAAATGGCATCCGAAATGGAGCACAGTCTGGGACTACACATAGCCATATTTTTGCCAAGTAGGTATTTCTGTACCTCATATTAAGTTGACATATTTCACATAGACCTTTATCAAGTTCTCAATTTGCATCTTAAAAATTTACACATCTAATATATATTTATAGACAAGCTTGAATATTACAATTTACAAACCATTTCCTATATGTATTTATGAAAGCTCTAAATTACCTTTAGAAGATAAAATATAGTAATGACAAAACTGATGTTGTCCCAGTAAGTTTTGTCACTGGGAAAGATACTTAAAATTTCAAATTCCTTTCCGCTGCCTGCAGATGATATATTTGGGTTTGTAGAGACTTATCCCCTCAACACCTTATAATCAGATTCTATTTAAATTTGCCTACATTTGCTGTTCATTTAAGGCCACTCGATTAACATTATGTGTTTCTGCTACAAGCAGCTGGAAATCCCAAGTATGCTGTTTCATGAAGGCCATCAGAAGCACCAGTTACGTCTGATTAATTCACTCCAGTATTGGCAGTGGACAGGTTTAGAAGAATACCACATAGAAATATTTCCAGACGTTACAAAAGCTACAATGGCTCTTTGGAAAGCAGATGGGTTGTTTTGGCATCTTAGATTTTATATAAAAAGGAACAAAGAAACATTGCTCTTCAACTACTCATATTTATTGAACAAAGTCTAGCTACATGTTTCCACTGGGTCATCTGGGTTCTGACAGCTTTGACTACATAATGCCTGTTAAATAAAGTTAGAGGGTCCCACCATGTTTCAAGTTTTCTAATCTATTCTTTTGTTCTGGTAATTCAGGACATAGACTGAATTAGTGGTCAGCCTTGACAGAGAAAATATTCATTTTCTGACATCTATATAAGCATTGTCCTGCTTCTCATCAGGAGGTGAGCAGCACTTTCCTGGATTACAGTACCTCTCTCTTAAAGTCATTTCACTACAGGTCTGTCACATAACCAAACTGAAGCTGTTCCCATTATGTGATGGTAGCTTCACTGTACATTGATCCATTTTAAAGGAGAAAAAGGAAAAAAAAAAAAGAAGGGAGGAAACCTAAGCCTTAAAAGTAAACCACCTTGTTTGATCAAGGCCAAAATACAAGTCCATGGGGCCTGATGAGATCCATCCACGGGTCCTGAGGGAACTGGCGGATGAAGTTGCCAAGCCACTGTCCATCATATTTGAGAAGTTGTGGCGGTCTGGTGAGGTCCCCGATGACTGGAAGAAAGGGAACATAACCCCCATTTTTAAAAAGGGGAATAAGGAGGACCCGGGCAACTACAGGCCGGTCAGCCTCACCTCTGTGCCTGGCTAAGGTCATGGAGCAGATTCTCCTGGAAACCATGCTAAGGCAAATGGAGAGCAAGGAGGTGGTTGGTGACAGCCAACACGGCTTCACCAAGAGCAGATCGTGCCTGACCAACTTGGTGGCCTTTTATGATGGGGTGACAGCATCGGTGGACAAGGGACGAGCAACGGATGTCATCTACCTGGACTTGTGCAAAGCTTTTGACACTGTCCCGCATGACATCCTTCTCTCTAAACTGGAGAAGCATGGGTTTGATGGATGGACCACTCGGTGGATACGGAGCTGGCTGGATGGCCGCACTCAGAGAGTGGTGGTCAGCGGCTCGATGT
>JAAGAY010147952.1:18272-47540 GCA_011801015.1 Ardeotis arabs
TTGGATATTAGGAAAAAAATTTTCACAATGAGAGTTGTAGAACACTGGAACAGGTTGCCCAGAGAGGTGGTGGATGCCCCATCCCTGGAAACGTTCAAGGCCAGGTTGGATGAGGCTCTGAGCAACCTGATCTAGTGGGGGATGTCCCTGCTCCTTGCAGGGGGGTTGGACTAGATGACCTTTGAAGGTCCCTTCCAACCCTAACCATTCTATGATTCTATGATTCTAATACTGTCACTGTATTGTCTAGAGCTTAGTCACTGCAGTTGTATACAGTACACTGGACAGTATCGTGGAGGGCAAATCTACCTTGCAGTCAAAGTATGATTATACCTTTTGTTGTCAAAATGCAAACTATCTTTCAGTAATCTAGTATAGGAGATGATAGTAAAGTAGTTGAAAGACCAAAGAACTTAACATAATCTTGTAAAAACCATCCCTGGGATCCTGAGCATTTCTCAGGTAGCTTGTCCACACCATGTTCTATGCTCTCATGTCCATACAGCTCTTGGTACGTAGGCCAGCTAGTTTAAAACTATCTTGAGTATATCCCTGCATTTTCCACACTGAAATAATCAGTTTGTAAGTTAACTTTGTTCCATGTCTCTGTTCTCTTAGCAGTGATAAATAACCAGCACTGCTAATAACCAAAAATATGTTATAAATATACCATTTCTGTAGCATCTATGAAGGAAATTTTTCAAATCGCTGTGCCCTCTCAGTCTGATGAAATATAAAAATAGTGAATAATTTCACAAAATATTAATTGCAAGTTAGAGAATAAAACAAAATCTTCTGGTTTTTATTTATTGGGTTTTCTTTTAAAAAATTGTTCAATGTATTTCACTTTCAAGTAAACAGAATCCGTGTTTTAGATGCGGAGATAGATTCAAAGACCAAATGAAAACAAGGTTTAAGTGATCATATGTTCTTTTCATTTATGGCGCTTGTTCTATTATTTGCTAGCTCCCTCTAATATTTTTTAAATGCGCTGGCTAATTGTAAGCGAACCATGGAAAGATAAGTAGAAGAAAGGCATTAATTTTGTATTAGGTTTGTGTGAATAGACAAGGGAAAAAGGATAGTCCCACACTGTGGAAAAACCTGCTTCAGGAATTTCACCTTGATTATATGTCAGGCAATCCACACAGAGTTCATCCCTGAAACACAAATCTAGAGGGAAAAATGTTCACATGGGTGCAACCGCTCACTTAACCATTTTTTTAAACAGTTGTTTTGCAGCATTTTGCAGATCACAGATATTTGCTGTGCAATATGCAGCCCCTTAGAATTATATCTTTTTAAAAGATTGCTCTTTAGAATAGTATGACTCTGATTTAACTTTCGTAATTGCAGTTCTTTGTAGCATTTCATGTTTAACTGACTTTTTTTTAATAGCACCACGTTCAGTAACAGATTGTAATGTGGATTGCATGCCACTCTACAGCCAGTTAAACACTAATTAGCTCACAGCTGAAAGTTTTTAATAGCACTTGCTCATTTCTTTATAGTGTCAGGTTTTAATTTCAAGAATAAATAAACTGTGCTTTCTAGACCTAATTATTTGCTTTATTGCGAAATAGCTTAATTGGTTTAGAGAGATTAATGTATTGGTTTAGAGAGATTAATGTATTGGTTAATTTAAATATTACTGCATATTAATAATTCTATGAAATTACTAAGAAGGCATTATTACTTCAGAAAACAAAGATTGGTGGAATATATATTTTAAATCCTAAAGGAGCTTTACTGGTGTTCCTGGGCTGACTTTTATCACAACCACCATACCGAGCTATGCAACTCATGAGATGTCAATGTTAGCAATAAGAAACATGAAAATTATTATATTCCTAGGATTACAGAGGTCTGTTATTAATCACTACTAACTGATACAGAAGCTTTTTTGTTGTTTTTCAATGCATCTACACCTATTTCTGTGACTGTTGTTTTCCAGAAAAACACTTTGTGCGCGGATATATTTGTGAATGCTAGGATGCAAAGTTCAGACTATACAAACAAGCATGCAATGTTATACATGCATACTGACATGTAGTTTGAGAGGGTTTATCAAGCACATTCCATACTGATACTAGAATGAAAACTCAATGTGGCCTTAACCATGGTCCAGGTGTTTTGACCACTTGAAGTTCTTGTCCCTTCCACAAGCACAGCTAGTTCAATAGAATCATAGAATCATAGAATGGTTAGGGTTGGAAGGGACCTTCAAAGGTCATCTAGTCCAACCCCCCTGCAAGGAGCAGGGACATCCCCCACTAGATCAGGTTGCTCAAAGCCTCATCCAACCTGGCCTTGAATGTTTCCAGGGATGGGGCATCCACCACCTCTCTGGGCAACCTGTTCCAGTGTTCTGCAACTCTCATTGTGAAAAATTTTTTCCTAATATCCAATCTAAATCTACCTCCCTGTATTTTAAAATCATTACCCCTCGATAATTGGTACAATACATGTACCAATTTCTCTGCTTGGATTAAAAGATGACAGGGGTTTATCTAAACACAACAGAGTTATGAACTTTGCATAGAATTACAGTAACAGAAATGTATTAATGTTGTATTTTAAAGAAGCAAATATATATATCTATTTCAACATATGTAGAAGAAAATTCTAACTTCCTTTGCAAAATCAGATAGTTTCCACTGTTCTACACTTTATCAATTACTTTTACTGAGGAGTCACAGCTGTTAATTTTTTTAAAAGAAGGACACATTGCATGCTGAATGCCAGTGACTTGCATGGATATGAACAAAAGTTTTGTTGAATCCTTATGGTAAATATCCCGAGCTGATGTGTAGTCCATATTAACACAGATAGCAATGCTCCCTAATGCTTTCCCTAAATCCCTCCCTCTCCCAACACTCACACTTTCTTTTTGTTAAAACTGAAAATCGTCTACCCTCCTCCTGTCTAGAGGAGTCAGTTGGGTCTCAGCTGCCAGGCTCCGGTTCCCTGACCGACCTGGGGAGCCCTTGACAATGCCAGTGGCAGGGCCCCAGAGAGCCCCGCAGTGCTATGGAGCCACCAGCTGTCAAAGCACCATGGCATCACCACAATGTCTCTCCAGCTATTTGGTGGGTACAGTAGAACCTCAGTTTTGTACAAGAAATTTAATACACACAAAAATAATACAAAAAAATATGGATTCCAAAGGTCTCACAAACAAACAAACAAACAAAATTGTTCAGGAAATGAGATGTTTGTCATGTTTGTCATGTTTGTCTATCTTCTAGATAGTAGGATGACAAGAATCTCTCGATTTCTTTTTTTTTTTTTTCCTCTAAGTTGTTTAGAAGTCTACGGAAGTTTGTCAAATTCTGTTATATTTCATAGAATTTCTCTGTAAGAGTTACCTTCCTGGACTCTCTTCCCTCTTCAGTGTTTTTTAAAGGATGTCAGACACATTCTTTTGCAAGTTAGCTTTCAGTTAAAGTAGTGCTCTTAGAATTATTATTTTCTTTTTCTATGAGTCAATGAATTCAGTACTGGTTAAAACAAGTTTTGTCAGTTGTCAATATTTCTATTTTCTTTCTGGACTGTGAAGTGAGCTAGTATTACAAATCACAAATTTTCATTAACACATTACATCTTCATCCAACTTCCTCAATTTCTCCAGTTTCCTCAAATTCTCTGTTCTATGCAGTATTAGTCACTGTACTAACATGATAGAGGATGTCACATACCAAAGAGTTTTATATAATTTCATATACTCTTCATTCTTCCTTAATCACTTACTACCAAAGCAAATAACTGAAAAGCAGTATAGTGTTTAGATATACCTTTCAAGACTGTTTGTTGTTATAAACATGAGATCTCAATTAAATTTGATTACATTCCTGTCACAAACAACACTTACTCAGTACTATGTATTACTAGTAGATAGTAACCTTACAAATGAACTTGAATGCCAAAATTGATTTGGAACTTCTTTGACCTCTTGAAATGTTTACTCCCAAGAAGAAAGAAAGAAGAAAGGCCAATGGTTACAAACTTTTTCTGAACATGGACAATTTCTAACATTCAAAATTTCTTGCAAACAACCATGCCTTCTGAAGGCAAGATAGATTACTGAAACCATGTTAAATGTAATGAGCATAATGAGCCTGTGGTGTTCCATGAATCAGAATTTGGGAATCATTAGTTTAAAATGCAAAGGTCTTCACTTCTTTCAGGGTATATTATTAAGAAGAAAAAGGAAGCCCATGGAAGTACCTCAACCTGAGTGACTGTGGTCTTGTATTCTCATTGTGATCATTCCTTCCCTTTTCTCAACTCCTGAGATTATGCATCAGCTGTGCCATGGTCTGTATTGTAAGCTCTTGGGTTAGACATCTTTTCTGTTGTGTATGCAGCACAGGAAAGCCACGCTCCTGACTGAAGAATAGGCACTCTGTCAACACAAGTAACTTGCAAGTAAAACTCTCTGAGAGGACAACTCTAGAAGAACATCATCAGAAGTCAAGACCCTGTCCTTGGCAGATGGAAGTTATCCTTCTGTCATGAACATTGCTACAGTCTCCTGGGAAAATGAAACATATTTTAGCTAGTAAGCAGTCAAAAATCTGTGTCAGATATTTGGTTAATAATGTCTCATAAAATTAAGGGTTTACTCATTCATGCTGTATAATTAACAGTATAATTGCCACTGAACTTCAAATATTCAGCAATATAAAAAGGAGATGATCAGGTGTTACTTCTCTAATGTGGTTATACCATTTGGATTTCCACAAGTACTTTCACCCCGGAAAAGTTTATATGCATCAATATGAGGGGGAAAAAAGCAGAAATACAGTCACTAAATTGATATGAAAAAGGAAAGAATATAAAGATGAGAGAAACCGCTGTTTGTGGTATGTGAGTGCTGAGTATTTATAACTATGCAAAAAAATAATAAATATCTTATAATAAGCAAAAAAATCTTCTGAGGACAACATATGGAAGAAACAATAGGAAGTCACAGCTGAGACATAGAAACAGATAAAAATATTTAATCAATTGCCAATCAATGAGTTCAGTTTCCAGAATAATTTGCAAGCACTGACTTAGGCAACTGTTACATAACTCAGTAACTATTTAAATTACAAAAGTAGAATGAGAAAGAATCAAGAACCAATTAGTAAAAACAAAGTAATATAAATTATACTTATCAGACAATTATGTGTATTAATTATGTTATGCATATCCAATCTTAATAACAAAATAAATCTTGTGAACTGACAATCATAAGAAGATAAAAGTTCAAAGTATCTTTCATTGTCTTCCACATTTCATCAAGAAGATAAAGCACATAACTGATTTGTGTTGTTAAACTAAAACTTTATAACTGCTAGTTCAGCAGTTATGTATAGTTGCAGTCTATATTTATTAAAAATATATATTGAAAGATATTTCAGTATATATTTAAAAATCTCAAGTGGATAAACAGATAATCTAAAAATAATATTTTAAAGCAAAAAAAAAGATTACAAAAACAGAGTAATTTTCATTTAATATTTCTGTACATCCTTATTGTATATCCTTATTACAGGACATCTCCCATCTTTATTCGCAGCAGTTACACTAGCATCATAATGAAGTGCAGAGGCAGGAAGACTCAGAATCTCAAAAATAGTCAGATTTCTACAACAGGATTAAAAAAATAGTCATATTTCTACAATAGGATTAAATGTGTCCTTGTTTAGATAGGACCAATTTCTCAATGCAAAGTTTTCTATTCAAGTTAGTAAACTCAGGCTTTGTTATTGCCAGTGGAAAGAGATAGACACTTCTAGGGCAAGTTCATCGCATCCTAAAGGAAACATCTAAAATAGGTCAGATGACTCATACCTTGACAACTTTTTTTTTTCTCTATTGACTGTAATTTTTCCATATTCATAAGTTACAATCACTTGCTTTACTCCCTTGTTTATAGAATTGCCAAAGTCACAGTGCTCTGTTTCATGATCCCTTAAATTATATTCTTATATAATAGCTCAGACTAGTAGCTACAACCATTGTTAGGAATACATAGCTCTAAATATATTATCTTCTGCAGAAATCTTTTTTCCAGAAATGAAAAAAAAAATGGTTCAAAGAAAATCTTCTTTACATCTAAGTGTGGTTCAGATTTATCAAAATGGACAGAAAAGAGAACAAACTCAACTCCAGCCCAACTGACAGCACAAAGTTCCTAGAAGCAAAAGTATTCTGCAGAATAATAAAAAACTCCTCAGGCATTCTAACATCATATTTATAGTACATTTACTATCATCCTGCTGCCATGATTTTATTTTAGAATGTTGTTGTTTTTAATTTTGTATTTTTATAACAATATGGATTCTGTTGTTAAAACCTAAGATCTTTTACAAATACTATTACCTGGTGTTGAGTAGTTTTATCAGAATTTTAAATAAACATTTAATATATGTAATGCATCGGTGCCTGTCTGCAAAAGTAAAGATGAAAGAAGTGGAATGACAAGTTGCAATGGTTTTCATATAATACAATCAGATCTATTTAAAATAGGAGGAAAAAAAGAAAGTTAGTTTAGAATCTAGAATATATCTATAAAATGTACTGGGGACAGGTACAAACTTATCCCTTTTATGCCCAAGATCATGGGATCTTTTGTTTTCTGTAAATACTTTTTTTTTTTTTTACACAGAAGATGGGAAAAAAGGGCAAAATTTTCCACTACTTTCCTTTTTATTTTTCTTATGTTCAAGTTTATAAAAAAAAGAAAGAATCAGGAAAAATATTTAAAAATAACAAAAAATGTTATTGATTTCTGTTTCTTTCCGTCTCTCCTTATATATTTTTAGAGGAAGAGTAGTATAGATAGTAATTTGGGGTTTCTCCAACATATCAGAAAGGTTTTAAGCTACTTAAAGGTTGTATTTTTTTTTTTTTTCTAATGGAACAGTAAAGTGAAATAGTATCAAGGATTATGATCCAGTGGTCCATAGTCACTTATGTTCTGGCACCTTTGACAAGAGTATTAACGTTCATCAGTTTATTTGCTTTAAATAATGTGATGTACATGTAAATGTTGTGCAAGATTCTAGTTAGCACTCACATTTTGTAGTTCACACAACCTAGGAAGTTCATTATACTTTAATTGTCACTCAAAACTGTTTCCATATGTTAGCACCATAATGGATTTCTAGCATCTCAATGAAACTTCAGTCCAGATGAAAAATACTTGTTTTCCTAGGGAAAAAAATGGCAATAACATTATTAGAATATTCCTAATAAAACACTACATCTTCATTTTAGTACACATAATCTCACATTTTCAGTAGATTTATTACATTAAAAATAAATGTATTAAGGAAATCAGAGATTGTAAGTCTATACACAGTGTCAGGTCTTCGTGCTTTGAAATGGTTTCAATATCTAATGTTTCAGAGAGCTAAAGGAATTTTACTGTACTTATCTGACAGTGTAAGAGACATATTGGTTACAGGAAGAAGATGTATATTGGAAGATGCATTGCATAATTCAAAGGAAGTCTGGTATCAGTGTTGTGAAGTCACTGGAAGTAACATGTCTTCGCTTTCATGGGGACATCAGTTCAAAGTTTTTCTCTGAAAGGTTATTAAATTATTTTTGTATAAATCAGATGGAATCATCACTATTAAGACCCAGTATTTTCTCAGATTTTTCCAATTAGATAATAGATTCAAAAAGTACTTGAAGCAGATGGACAATCAGACAGATAAAGAGAATAGTTGCATTGCCTTTAATTCTATAGAAAAAGAAGATAAATAAATTTGTTTTGTTATATGCAGACCGAAATTTAACATATATAATATGATATAGTAAACTTTTATTTTTTTTACTGTACTACTCAGTATAGCAGCATGAAGACAGGTAAGATGAACAATTGATGTCTTAATAAATGAATGGGATGCCTCACTTCTAGACAATCTGTTCCAAAAGACACAAAGGAAATGTTCTTAACCTCTGTTAATGTCCATTTGTCACCATACCGAAAAGTTTCAGCAACACCATATTCTGACAATTTGTGTTCCTCTTTACCTATTGCAACCCTATTTTCTTCACCAGGATTATATGATCAATGCAGATTTGAATCTACTTCATTATTTATTTCTTAGGATCTCCTGCAAGCAGATATGTACAAAATCCTTAAATACCTCTAGGGCAATTTTTTTTTTTAATTATTATTTCTTCTTAAGGATATTTTAAGAATACTTAAAAAGTAATGACAACTTTAAGTATTTTGATGATTATTTAGAATATATATATATCTTACAGTGTATTTGTATTTCCCAAAGTAAACGCATGTCATTTTTCTTACAGTGCTAAATTATATATTTTATAGTGTCACTGCAAGTAATTTGTTTGCTTATTGCAATCAGAAAGGAAAGAAGAGAGCAAAATAGGTGCCCTTTAGTAGAACCATTCTTTATCAGTATATTCCTGCAGGCCTACCCTGTTTAGAGTATGAAATCTAATCTTATTATACAAAAAGACAAATGAAAAACCTGAAAGGCTAACTCTAGAAGACATTTTCTATATTATGGGATTGGAGATGGTGAGGGAAGGAGAAGGAGAAACAAGAGAAAAAAGCAGGAGAAAAATGCTGTAGGAGGGAAAGATAATTATAGTGTGCAGATGGCCAAGGAAATGTCATAAGGCATACTATCAGCACAAGATACAAATTGTAGTTTAAAAAAAAAAAAGCAACATACATCTCTTTTTTCCCTTTAGCTTATCATTGCTATCTATAATGAGTCCTGATTGTGTTTTTAATCTGGAAAGAAAAAAAAAATCTGATTTATATTCCTAATCTTCAAAGAAAAGAAAAATATCCACTTATACTGCCCTTCCAAATCAGAGTCTAGGCAACACTGGAAAGCAGAAATACAGCAATCATGTTAGTACAGGAGATATAGGTTTACTCTGTTAAAAAATCTACTTACAGCAACATTTAGAAAAATGTAACAAGCTTGTTTCAAATTAATTTTAGTTAATACTTTTTAATTTATATCCATACTGGGATCCAGTTCTCAAGTTTAACTCAAGATACTACAATTACATTACAAAACCAGCAGAATCCATTTTTTTATTATTATTGATTTTTTTTTTTTTTACATAAATCTGCAAGGTTCACCTTGCCCTGAAAATAAACTATATTTTACTTCAACATCAAAAAAAAGACACATGCCTACATGAATGGATGGATAAGTCATTTAACCACATCTGTGAAGCTAATTTGCCTAATCAATGGACAACTGTTCCAGCACTATATGAATGTAGCCTTCCTTTTGCAAGCAAATGACATTTTTTAAAACTTGACTTGCTTGATATGGGCATATTTGTGAAGTTGTACATTGATTATGGACATTGGGAACATTAAATATTCTAAATACGTAGGAAAGATAGCTAATATGGCTGTTCATTCATGGCTAATTATGTCTGTTCATTCGTGTATAGCTTTTATTCCTTGACTGGATGCAATGTGAAGATCTAGCAGGAAGTCAGAGGATCTCTAAAGAGTTTGGAATTATTAACTGCAAAGGAGAAGATAATTCAGGAAATGCTAATTTTCTTTTCTGAATCACAAATCAGAAAGGTCTGCTTCCTCTTTAAACACATTGAGCTGTTTTGAACTCCTCTGACTTGTTGCGTTTCACATCTTATCTACATTTGCAATGACCAAAGTCTCTGAAAACACAGGTCAGATCTGCTCCTCAAGTGCCTTTCTGAGCTCTTAGAAACCCTTCTTCTAGACCTTACCCTAAGGCTTCATCCTACTTCAAATGATTAAAATATTTACATTTTATTAAAATATTGACATCTTTACTTCGAAAATTCATTTTCCAAGTGTGTCTGTATTTGACTGCATAATGGGCTTCGGAGTCTTTGATAACAGAAAATATAGTAAATATATATGTACATAATTCATTCTGCAAATGTGAAGATATGAGTTGTATACCTCCTACATTTAGCGGACAGGCATCCAAAACCAGCTCACTGCTTCTTAAGGAAACACTTATCCGGGGTTTATCTGGAAGAGGTGATTATTAAATGGTCCCATGTTTGCAGCAAAACCCCTGTATCTTTCTCTATATATACTGACATAGATATTATGTACTGTGTACCATGTAAAATTTATCGGTCTACTACGTACTGTGTGCTAACCAGGATTATGTACCGAATTATGGCCCCATATTTCCACAAGTGGAGTGTCTCTGAGTCACCTGGGCTGCAGTACTATCTATGAGATGTGATTTTGTTCAATGCAGTAAGCCTGACTAACTGCAGTGAAGCGTCTCACCACTGGTTTTACAAACTGGTCCAACCTCAACAGCAAGGAGTGATGAGTCCCAATGTTGGACTTCCCCCTCCTTCATGAGAGGAGAGGCAGTACTTGACTCTGTGCTGGGTTGAGGAGACACAGGAGAAGGTGTGTCTTCAGACCTCTGATGTCCCCTCCTGTTACACCTGTAACCTTAAGCTCACTGCCAAGCCGTTCACAAGGAAAGAAATTTGGCTTTTAGGGTAAAATCTGTTTTCCAAACACCTGCTCCAGTTTTATCCTGAAAATTAGCAGCCAAGTGGATGCCTATATCTTGCAGATGGGCTACAGCTTTTGAGTAATCTACTGGGTCCCACTGAAAAATACCAGTCGGCATTTATTTTCTCTGATGCTCAGCAAAATAGTCTGGATTTTTCAGAAATTAAGAAACAGTGGCATTCCTTCTGAATATAGTCCTCCTTTATTATAATGGGTTAAGTGCACAAAAATGAAATAATAGTCTACAAAATTATGGAAGCATAGGAAGAAAATTGCTACTGATATCAGAAGAAATTCTGAATCTATCCTGTGAGCACTGTGGTCAGAGGGATGATGATCTATAGGGGAAAAGGGAAGGGAAGGGAAAAGTACACAAAAATCTTAGAGTATTAACGATCTCTGTAATGTTTATTACAAACAACTACTCATGAACAGTCTTGCATACACAGCCGATGAGAAAGATAAAAAAAAAAAATCATTTCAATCAGATTTCAGTTCTTTTTTAATTATTTTGAGACTCACTCAACTACATTGAACTGTCTACTGGGTCAGCCTCTCTAGAAACTGTCCTCTCTGCCCTCCCATAATGCTGTGTGTGTATGCAGGATTTATTTTTACACCAAGAATTATTTTAAGATTTGCAGTACTAGAATCACAGTTTTGATTACCGGTGTAATTCCTACTTGCTTAAGTTGCTCTCACAGACACTTCATCAGCTCTTGTGCTGTCCTTCACATTTGTGTCAAGGCAGTGAAAATCACAACTGCAGGAATGCTTTGCACAGCCATACCTGGCAGCTCACCAGTGGTTTGCTTCAATTGCCTAATAGAACCAACTCCTAGCATGACTAAAATGAACTAATGTGACACTACTTTCATTTCCCAGTTCGAGCAATACTGAACTAGGCTCTCCTGCTTTATGTTTTCAGATTGTATTGTGGTAACATTCCCTCTAGACAGGTGAGACATGTATGCAAGGCAGAAGGCAAGCAAGATAACTCCTCTGTACAAGCACAGGCAGCTCTTTCTATATATGTGTCAGTAAGTAGTCAAAATGACAACTGACCCACAACAAGGTCTTTTTACCCATTGCTTGTAATCTAGTGTATATATTATAAATTTAAGGACATAGGTTTTTTTCTGATCTAAACAGACTTCATACACACCATTTATCACTCTCTATAAGGGTGAGTGCTTTAGATTAAGATCCCTAATTGAAACCTCATTATCCTGGTTTTGGGAGGGATTGAGTTAATTTTCCTCTCAGCAGCTGATGTGTTTTGGATTTTGTATATGAAGAATGTTGATTAACACACTGATGATATGAGTTGCTGCTAAAGAGACCAAGCACACTGTCCGTCTTTCCAGGTCTTGCTAATATGCAGGTGCAAGAAGTTGGGAGCGATACAGCTGGAATAATTGACCCAAACTGGCCAAAGAGAGTATTCCGTGCCATAAATGTCATGCTCAGTATATAAGTGGGGGTGACCTGGGGAGGGGGACATCTCTCGCTCTCTCCCTTTTGTTTTTTTGCTAGCTGCTTAGTTTCGTTTCCATGATTGCTGCTTGAGATGGGCTGTATCAGTTATTGGGACATCGGATGGTGAGAAATCGTTTATTGTTCATTTTGTATATTTTAGTATCCTTATATTTTGTTATTATTGTCATTTCCTTTTGCTTTTCTAGTAAACTGTCTTCATCTCAACCCATGAGTTTTCCTCTCTTCCCAATTCTCTCCTCCATCCTGTTGGGGAGGGGGAGCGAGAAACTGTGTGGTGAATAGGGCTAAGCCATAACACTCATGGTTATTTGGAGAGAGAAAATGTCATTTCAGCAGCTGGTGCATGACAAATTTTATTCTGATATATTTTACAGCCCTGGAGTAGAAGGTGGGAAAAGTAGCAGACTGGAACTCACTCCAGCATAAAAGGCCTTTGTTTAAAGGTTTATTTCTTAACTCCAACTCTTTGTTATTTGAAAAAAAAAAAATAGCATGCAACAGGCTAGCCAAACATTCATTTTTTAAGTCTAAATGGATCACAATAGGCATAGAATTTCTACAAATTAAATTTTGACATATACTGGTCCTATACTCAAATGAAAACTGGAGAATAAATAGCTCAATCCGACAGATGCCCTTCAAATGCTGGCACTGAGGCCAGAAAACACTCCAGTAGCCACATTGTACAACAGCACCCTATTTCCTGTTTTATAACATTTGCAAAGGCTCTGTGCTTTTAAATATTTTTGGCCTGTGTTTGTAGGGCTGCTGACTGCTAACAATGTGAGGAGTGACATCCAACTGTTCCCTTGCTTAACAGCAGAATGTGTATGGCTCAGGGTGCAGTGTATTTGGGCAAATTTCATAGCACACTGTTAGCATACCTAAAAATATTTCAGCTGGCAGAAAGATATATTCTTTTTCCCTTTCTGTGCTGCTTGCTTGTGACATTATTTAGAAATCTAAACTTGGAAGCTTGCTTTTTGCATTTAATTTTTTCCGTATCTGCTGTATTAATGCAGTATTGTTATCTACTGTAGTATGCCAAGGAGTCCTTTTCTTGTTGTTGTTCTTTATTTCTTGAACCTGATTTTGTTCCTGGCTCTATCTGGAACAAAGCTTGCTTTCAGAAATTCCTCAGGACACTTTGTTGCAGTAGTTTTTTCTTGCTCATATGGATAGGCTGGAAGTGTCTGTACTGTCACTTCACTGTCACTGACATGCCAGCAAACACTTCTAGACCATTTTGATATTTCATTGACAGGCAGGAGTAAAATCCTGCAAAATAAAAGTAGATTTTTTTTTTTCTATCTGCAGCAAATTGATAATTTCTTTAAATAATAGTGGGGTTTTTCCTTAAAAAAAATATATCAACAATGGCACCAACAAAATAAAGAGAGTAGAGAAAGCCACCTAACTAACACTAAGGTTAAAAATGCTGTCTGTTTTCTTTTCCTTTCTTTCTTACTTTCTTTTTTTTTTTTTTTTCAATAAATGCATTTGCAGTACATACAAGCAATGGCACTTTTAGCTTGCTAGAAGTAATCCATCCATGCTTTGCTTGGCTGAACCAACCTATTTCTAGGACTTTCTATTCTCAAATACTCCTACAATTTGTCCCCTTGAAATTCTATGCTTAAAAAAAAGTGTTGCATATAATTTCATGAACACATTTTTCTCCATAGATTTCACTGTAGACATTTTAAATAGAAAATAGAACTTAAACCACATTTATCACTACCTGTAAATACAAGCTGGGTGTATACGTTAGACTTCTCTGAAATCTCAAGCCTTCATAAGCTTTCGAGAATAGAACATTAAAAGTGAAGTACCTGGAAAATAGAGCTGGCTGTGAAAATATGGTCATATATGGTCTAATAAAAATCATTGAATCATGGAGTCATAGACTAATTTGGGTTGGAAGGGACCTTCAAAGGTCATCTAGTCCAGCCCCCCTGCAAGGAGAAGGGACATCTCCAACTAGATCAGGTTGCTCAGAGCCCCATCCAATCTGGCCTTAAATGTTTCCAAGGATGGGGCATCTACCACCTCTCTGGGTAACCTGTTCTAGTGTTCCAGCACTCTCACTGTAAAAAAAAAAAAGAACAAACCATGCTTCATTTGGTACTTTTTAAATAATGTTGCACAAACATCAATGCATTTCATTTTGTTACCTGCCGTATTAGTAGGGAAAGGAAAAGATAGACTCATTCTTGGTGAAAGTTTTTCTGACTGGAGGAAAAGGGAACAAAGACTACTAATAAGAGATAAAGTAACCCTTTATTTTGCCAGAACGTTGATGTTATTCTTGCTGTATTGTGGTAGTCTCCAGAGCAGGTAAAATACTTCAATATAGATTGAAAATCTCTGTGCATGCCTGGTTGCAGATGATCCTCTGGGTCCCAGATAGGTGCTGCACAGAATCACACTATGATGTCTAAGTGCCTGTGTTTAAGCCTATGGCAATTCTGTGGAATTGGATAAAGCACAATCAGAAAAGCAACTTGAACCTGAACAGTCATTCAATTATCTACTCCCACAGCACACTGCAATCTTTGCATAGTACTGTTAAGCCCTGAAAATACAATGCTGTTTTTAAGCATGTGTTCATTATCCTTGCAATGGAACAATACAACAAAGGAGTGTGGGAGGGAAGGTTTGTAACGAACGAGGTTCCTTTCATCTAATAAGTAGCCACAGTCAGGTGAAAGGACATTATATGTGCTAAAATTGTATGAGGGTTCAAAAGGTGAACCAAATCAAAAAAGCAAGCAAGCAAACAAACAAGAAAAATCAACCAAACAAAAACAAAAGACAGAAAAAAAACAGGGTATGTGGAGAGAAAGAATTACTGAATCACTAAGATGTGGACACTGTTGAGGCAGTCTCAGGCACAAATCTCTAGAGACCAGCAAAATATACTGGAGAAATATCACTAGATATTTGCCCTGTTTCTCCTTCTTCCATAAGGTGCTCCTTCTTCACAAGTGTCGTAAACAGGATAACAGGCTAGATGGACCTCTTCTCTAACCTACTAAGTTACTAGAGAATTAAGAAAAGAGAGATGTAGTTAACAAATGTCAGTTTGGATCAAAAACCGAGATTATAGTTTAATGAATGAAATCAGTAATAAATTAATGAATGGAATTTGGGATGTGCAGGCACACTTCCTCACACTGACATACACTGCAAGGCTCAACCTTGTCTAATTCAGGCTGGTTCCTGGTTTCCGGATGAAGCTTTGGTGTAAGTGCTGCCATTTAGCTTTGAAACTGCAATCTATCAATTTCCCTTCCTCTCCTTTTTTTTTTCCTTACAGCTTTAAAGAGGAGAAATGAAGGGCCACATTGCTTTAAGGTATCTTGCATAACATAACACAGGAAAATTAAAACACAGTTTTGTTTTGATGGTAGATATATCTGGCAAAAAAAAAAAAAAAAATCAAGTTATGTTCAAAGAGAATCCAGGATGTTTTGTAATTTTATTTTAGTTTCCAAACTGGAATGCATCAGTATTCATAGACATTTTTGCCTTTGGTATCTATAAAACTTCTGTTTGCCTTGAGTCAAAGTAATACAGTAAGACAGAATTTTGAAAGACCATCCAGAGTACAGCATTTTCGCTGAATTTTACATTCACTGAAAGACAGTGCTTAATAGTTTAGACACATTTTTCTCCTTTAAATACAAATTTTTTAACTGCTGCAATTTGCTACAAGAGGAAACGTTAATGTAGAACTTTAGAAACCTTAACCAACCAACTAGCTACTTAACATACACAGTAACACTCCCAAGAATCAGGATGATATTTTTCCCATCCAGTGCGAGTGCAGTCATCTCACCTTTAGTGTTGTCCTGTGTTACCTGCATATTCCACTCATGCAGTGCAGTAACAGTTTCCCCAATCACATAGGATACTATGGGAATCTGAAAATATGCTAATAGTTCACACTGTCCTTGTAATTTGGTACAATTGCTAACTCTGCACATAATTGTTGCCTGGAGAGAGTATTCCCAGGAGCACTCTTTTAAAAATAGTTCCAATAATTTACATAATTACAATGGCTTCTTAAAGCTACTAGTTAGTTGGACATTCAATCAAAAGGTTTCCAATGGCAAAAGCAGATCCAATTCTGTTAAGAACTTCATTCATGAGGCCAGAGTATTAGGTAAAGATCCACCAAGATGTCCTTTATTCTTATTGTGACAAAGTTAATGGAGCACTTCACAGGGTCAGAACTTCAGAAAGGACTGCTTCAAAAAGGTGATGTTTTTAAAAGGAGAGTTGAGTGCTCTTACCAGGCAGTGAGTAGCTTTCCTCTGCTTACATTTGCATTTCTGTCTTCTGCTTATTAGACCTCACATATGACAAATAGAGTCATATAAAAATGATAACAACGTAAATCTCTGCCCTGAGCTGAGGAATATTGCTCTCCTTTTTATTTATCTTAAAAATAGACCTCCCTCTGTCATAATCATTTCAGCAATTTTTAGCTCAGAAAAACTAACTTCTTCACAGAAAGGAAGTTAACTGTGAGGACAATGAAGGAGAGATACAGATGACTGAGTTGCAGACATACAGTGGAAGAAGAATAGTACAAAAAGATCCAGCAAGCATGGGAAATACTATGGCAAAAGGATAAGCAAAAGTTTAATCAAATGGAAAAAAAAAAAAGTAAAGTAGGCTAGTGAAGAATCCCTCTTCAAATACATCTTTTTTTTGACCAAAACTTCCTAGTGTACCTGCTTATTTACATGTATCTCACAACATCTTTGAGGTGGCTTATTTCATTGATCAATAACCAATGCACATAAATTTGTATTCCCATATTCAATATGGCCAAAAGGATCAAATACCTAAATCATTGGTGTAAAACTTTATATTTTTTTAGCAAACCAGACTCATTGTAACCTCCAGCACCTTAAAGGGAAACCAGGGTTTGTTTGTTTCCTTGCTTGCTTATTGCCCTTTTCTCCATAAAGAAAATAAAAAAAAAAATACATGCATTCATATGTGCCAGGGACAAAATATTCTTGTCTGATAAGTCTTTTTAGTTAGAGTATCACATTTGATGCCAAAGCTGCCCAGGTCTGCTCGGCATCCCTTGTTTGTATTTCCTTGCCCATTCCTTCTCTCATGTCTTTGACTTATCTTAAAACTTTTGTAGGAACATTTGTTTATGTAGTCATACACTGAGTGATACTGGAGAAACAGTAACGAGACTAGATGCAAAATAACACCTCTATTTGCAGTAATATTTTTCAACTGTATGAATTCCCTGAACTGTTCCATCATATCAGTAGCTGTGCTGACACAGAGCAGGGATCGTTTAAGCTAAGACTACAGGAGTACATGGAACCACAGTTTCAAGACCCTAATTCCTTCCTATTTGTACCTCTAGGATGACTTTAGGCAATCAATACACCTATTCTTGTGCAATCAATAACAGATTTGCCACAGACAATTTATGATACTAATAGTGAAGCTGTCTGCAAGATTCTGTTAAGTCTTATTGGATTATTTTATACCTTTTGCATCATATTCTATTTCTGTTATGCTTATTCCTGTCACATCTCATTGCACTACACTTTAAAAAGTTCAGTTTGGATTGTAACTGGTCTATCTGTAAAATATTCTTTCTTTTTCCCTTGAGATATATGTTTGGGTTTTTTTTTTTTTTAAATCCTGCCTATCCAGGATGTGCAAATAAATGAATATATATTTTTATTTAGAAGGAATTTATCAATGTAGAAGAAAAATTCCTTGGAAACTTAAATTACATAGAAATCCCTGAATCATAATTCAGCAACATACAGATTTGGGATAACATTTACTACAAGAGGCAAAACACTAGGCAGATATTAATTGCAAAGAAAGTAAAAATTCATGAACTAGAATTAATTCTCAATTATTACAGCATGCTTTTCTCAACTGTGCAAACAATTCATAGGTCAGGAATCATTAGGGAGCATTTTAGCCAGCTCAATTGCCTAAACATAGTGCCACTGAAAATATTAATGAGTATTAAGATATTAATGGGTATTAAGATATTAATGGGTATTAACTGCCCGGGTATTGTATAAACAACTAATTCTCCACAAGGATGTAGGTCTTCTCTCGGCTGTATCTACCAGCTCTATAAGGATTTTTCAGATGACCTAGAGCACCTAAAATGGCACTAGATGTCTATGTCTAGGAAAGAGGATTGCTACCCTCATGTTCACAAAGGATATCACAGCTATGCTTTTCCATCAGATGATAACATCTAATCACATTGACTGGATTTTCATTCTTTAGGACGAGCATTCATTCTTTAGGAGGAGCAACAGCAACAGCAGCTGTGTTTACAGTAAATATAGCCCTAATGTCTGCCTTAAATACACTACATATACTCAGAAACCTCCTATGTTTTAGCTCAGGGATTGTTTTTCAGAGCCTGACTAGGGTGTCCTCAAGAAGATCTACAGCCCCAGCTGCAGAAAAAATGGTCAGGAGCAGGGCACTGTCAGATAGTTGCTCCTTTTCTGTCTGTGTCCTCACTTCCAGCCCTCACAGAAGTCAGCCCCAGCAGTCAGCAAAAGGTTTAAGGAAATATCTTTTAACCAGTGGGAGCAAGGAAGTGTGGAGTGTGGGATGGGGAGGAAGGAGCAAGTATCTTATGAGAAAATAGGAAAAGGCATCTCAAAAGGTCAAACTTAATGGTGAATTAGGAGGGCTAGTGGGTGTTTAGCAAGGGAAAATTTGAGGCCAGGAGTAGGATCTAGGGCTGAGAGGAGGCTAGAGGTTTGGAGGGAAACTAAATGTCTTGAGAGTCCAGTCAGAAGAGCTGAGTACAAGACATAGTGGGGAGATGTTCAGAGCAACTATACTAATGCTTAACATAGTAACATGGTCTTCATACCCACCTACTGTGTGTATTAGTGAATAAATCATTATTCTATACTTTAAATTGTTTATATCCTGTTGGCATAATCTCTTTCACAGAACAAGAAACCTGAACAAAAGTGACCCAGTAAGGGAGGATCATTCTCCCTTCTGTGTTTCCATCATTAATATTGCTTTCTTTCTTGCAGGCTCCAAGGTGGGCCAGCAGCCTTTTGGAGACCTGGTTTACAGAAGACATTACATAGACCTTTCTGCATCCCTAGGGAGTCTTTTTCATTGTGTTACCTCTGATGCCTTGCTTGAATGCTTTCCTCCTCTGAGTCTTTTCCTGTTCTCTACTGTGCAATTAAGTCAGTGCTAACTGTGTTTCTCACAAACTTAATCACCTCTTTTCATGGATATCCTACCTTCATGCTCCGGAAACTTCTCTGTACAAACATTTGTCAGTTTTTCTCAGACGTAAGTTCTCTTTCCTTCATATATTTACATATGACTCTCCATGAAGCTACTAGAACAGCACAGAAGATAGTACATATCATAAACCATAAAGAAAGAAAGCAAATATTTTCCAATACATTCGTTAAGGCTTGGATGTATCCTTAGCTTTCTGTTGTGGCAACTCTAACCAGAAGTAATTTCTTTTCACACCTGTGTGTTTGCATATATGTGTTCACATTTGTTTTTCGATCTAATGCAGCCTATTGCAAAAGGCTTGTGTAAACTTCTCTGCACCATTAAGCTTTCTGTATTGACGGATGTCTAACAGCTAATGGCATCAAAAAATGAATGTTTGCTTCCATAAAGAACTACTGGTACTATATTAATTTTTTTTTTCTGTAGAGACCATTATATTTTGAAACAGCTGTTTGTTCAATATGATGTTTTCTGTATGTTACATTGTTCCTGGTCATTGAAAAGTATCTGTGCATAAAGAGAGTTTATTTTTCTTGTGTTCATTTGCTTCTACTGCCTCATAATCATAATAGAGCATAATCATAACAGAGGCAATAAACCTATAAAAAGCATAGTTAGCAGGTAAAATAAATTTTAAAATCTCCCATCCAGTTTCAGTTGCTTCTTAGTGTAAAATGATGAAACACAGACGAAAACGCTTTGTCAGCCGCAGAAAAAGTTGAGAATGTTCACATTCATTTTGACATGCAGCCTTTGGTCTTCTTTCTGCATATCTGAATCTCACATTGCAGGGCCCAACTCATCTAGCAGATTAATTTCCACAGCAGACAACAGTGGCACAGAATTAGGCTCCAGTATGCTGAGAATTTTGTTACTAGAAGAGATTTATTAGCTCACTGCTGCTGGATTTGATGGAATCATGGCAAACTGATGCTTCAAGTGTGAGGAGATGAACAAGGAAAAGTCTGGCACAGCTCATCAAATATTTTTGCTATCTACAAATTTGGACCAAGTACTTTACTGGAAGAAAGCCATGGTATCACTTGTAATCTGTGACCATCTGAGCCTCAGAACTCGCCTGTGTATGAACCACAAAAGGACGAATCTTTAGAAGACAAAACTCTGGGATGTCCATTTGGTCTGTTGGTGTTGGCTGTCCAAGCAGTTACTTGGGAAGATAAATACTAGAGCTACGAACATCCTCCCTTCATCTTTCCTTCCCCAGCATTTATTGCAGAGTATGACATCATACGGTATGGGATGTCCATTTGGTCTGTTGGTGTTGGCTGTCCCAGCTGTGTCCTCTCCCAAATTCTTGTGCATCGCCAGCCTACTCGCTCACCTGGCAGCACCAGAAGCAGAAAAGGCCTTGATTCTGTATAAGCACTGCTCAGCAATGGCTAAAACATCCCTGTGTTATCAGTCAACACTATCTGATGCAGTACAAATAAAAAATATAGTCCCATACAAGCTATGAAAAAGTTTAACTCTATCCCAGCTGAAACTAGTACAACCATAACATTTTCACTTAACTCAGGTATGTAAAAGGTTTTGTGGTTTTAAAAGAAAATGCAAAATTTGATCATATATAACACACAGGATATAGTTTGGAATTTTGAGAATTTCAAAACTTAATTCCAGCAGTTCTTTATGGCTAACGTTGAGGGCTATGCTTTTGTTATCATATCCCACTCTACACTGAAAAATCATGCACTTTGCAGAATGCTTAATGTACATAGATAAACAACACATCATTAGTGAAAATCATATTGAAAGTAGGATCACAAAAATACTGACCAAACTGAAGCCCAATACAACAGTTAAAAATAAAAATGAGACTTGAGTGCTGATTTTTGCTGGTCTTTATGGGGGGTTCTGTAGATTTTCGGTTTTGGTTTTTCCAACAAAATCTACCTTTCAAGTTTTTCAATGAAGAAAAAAAAGATGGAAAATTAAGAAATAAAAAAGACATATGCATGTGCCATTCTGTCTTCCAAGATCAGCTTTAATGTTGCAAGATCAGCTTCAATAAGGCACATTCCCTAGTCAGAGTAATACTTTTCTTATTCTTTTTTCATACCCAATCTTGTTTATTTCAGTAAGTTTCCTCTTGTAAAGTAAGAGTAAAGAATAATTACAGTGAGAATGAGGATTGGTTGGTCTCATCTATTGTGAATTTAATGATGATCCAAATCAAGACCTATAGTATAACATTTATTAATTTTCTTTTGTAATTTGCAATTCAGTCATTCACAAAAACTCTGCAGTGACATTGCAAATAATGTCTCCTGTCCATTTCAAAATGGAAAGAATGGACTTGACTGTATGGAAAAAAAAA
This sequence comes from Ardeotis arabs, assembly GCA_011801015.1. NCBI lineage: Eukaryota > Metazoa > Chordata > Aves > Otidiformes > Otididae > Ardeotis > Ardeotis arabs. The sequence goes on from JAAGAY010147952.1 coordinate 39,947, forward strand.
CTTCTTTATAGTGTTTCCCTTGAAAAAACATCTTGACTATTTGTCAAAAAGACACAGAAATAGATTATTTTCTTGTTATAAAATAAATATGCCAACTTAAATTTGAGACAATAAACATACATTTTCACTGTTCAAAATGTTGTAATACTAAAAACTACATTAGGTTCACTTCTCATTAAATCCTTATAATACTTCCTGGATTGTTTAACCTATTTAGCAATGTGGAAATGTATAAGAAGATCCTTAGTAAAACAATAATCCTTATTCTAAGGAAAAATAATTACAGTATATATTAAATCAGAGGTTTTATTTCTGTCTGTGAAAAACACAAAGTAGGATTCTGTACTGAAAACATTGTATTTCTTATGAAATAGAATGCAGCAGTTTCCTGTATGTCTGTGGTTTCACATGAGAAATCATCTGAAGCAAAAACATTTAATGGACCTATAAATAATTAGAAAAATAAACCAATCACACTTTAGTCACAGAAAGTGCAAACCATTTCTTCCCAAAATAACATTCACATATGTCAGGTTGCGTCCAAAGTGCATTTCAATAACTCAGATAGAAAATCTTAAAACAATGTTTTATTATGGGAATATCAGACACAGTTCTACTCTGTGCTGCATTAACATGATCAATGTTTAGAGCTATAATTAATTTGCAAATTGAATAAAAAAGATATATTGCCTGTAAATGTGGTAAAATTCCAACCCATACTCTCACACTTTAAGAGCAGTATCCTTCCTGGGCTGATGAACAGGATAGATCAGGGGAAGCTAGCTTGTGGCTCTTGGTCTACTTGCTTTTCATGAGCTCTAAGAGTGGCTACTTTACCAGGGCTATGACATATGCTGACAATCACAGATTGTGCTGCATTGTGAATGCTTTCTTATCCAAATTCTCTGTAAGAAGAAAAAAAAAAATAATATTAGGAAGCCTTGGAATCCTGCTGCTGGATCTATTCCTCAGTAAGCACGTTAGCCCTTTGGTTTCTGTCTGCTGCCTCTAAACAGTTCCCAGAGAGATATTTTATTGAGTCCTTCTCTGGGATCTAGATTATGTTTTTCTTCAAGTATTTGTTATGTTTTCCTTGCAGTAAATGGCTAAGTAAGCTTTCGGTATGTGAAGTTATCAAGCTCCAGAACAAGGGACATTTTAGGAAGTTAAATATATCCATGTAGGATTCAGAGCAAAATCAAAACCAAAAAGAAAAATCTGCACAGAGAAAAATGTAAGTGTTGCTTGACTCTAATCTGATCTAAACCCAATCTCTTCTTTGCAGATATCAGTTCACACTCTGCTTCACTTCCTCCTCAGTGTAGGAGGAAGGCTCTTGTCAAGGAGCTGTTACAATTACCCAGTCTTAAGAATAGATTTCCTGCTCCCTGAACCCTGGCAAAGATTAAGGCTGATTAAAATGAAGCAAGTCAGTTTATCTCAGCAGAATCAGCATGACTAATATAAATAATAAGTCATAAAAATAATGGCAATAATAAAGAAAACTACAGAGATTTTGATTTAAAAACCAATACTACATTAGTGCAACATCGTGAAATCCAGTCTTACATGAAATTTCATGAATTCTGTAGAAGTTAAAATATTCCAATCCTGAAGAATGTTTTTTTCTTTTACATTGCTTACATTACAGTTTAGATTGGCTAAATTATTAAAAAAAAAGAAGACATCTCGTATAGGGCTGAGAAATAAAATGTTTTGTAATTCACCTTTAAAAGCAGGCTTTTCTAACAGCTGAAGTGGTTCTTGAACTACTTCTTGCTGTGGTTTAATGTCTTTCTGTACAGGAACTAAAGAGTAAATGGTGATTAAAGATGACTGCGATATTTTTCAGTTCATTGTTTTCTTCAGCAAAAGGTTATCACAGATAACAGTTTCAGTCCCATGCTGACAGTCATGCCCAAGCTGGAACAGATTATCATTTCTAAAAATCAATAAAAGTAGAAATGTGGTCATTGACTAGACTAATATTGCAGGCTTGGCTTGCACTTCCTTTGGTATTTCCAGTCGATTTATTATCAAATAATGACACTGTGTTCTCTGCAGTTCTCCTGAGCAATTTGACCATATCTCATCAATCAATCTGTCAATGCATTTCAGAAATTCTACATATTTTTCATATGCTTGCCCTTCACAATATAGTTGCTAGAACATTCGTTGTCTTCTATTAAAGTCTAAGGACGTCATTAAGATCACTTCTGAAATCCTTCAAGATATTTACTTTCAGATAATGAGTATTAAATGCCAGCAGACATTCAACACATAATAAAGATTCTGGGCTGTGGAAAAAGTGCAGAGAGGATAATGCATTTTAGAGAATTATTCCTATGAGCAGCGTTCATTTTGTTAGCTTCTAATGAAAGAACACAGAGATAGATGGAACTGTTTTGTGTGGACTTAAATAGTTTGATTAAAGTAATCTTTTAAAATACGTTGACTCTACTTGAGTCAAAATAGTGGTTCTTTTTGAAACGCAGTAGGAAATTATGCATTTTATTTTTTCTGAACTAGTATTTGTAATTAGAGTTGGAGCTCACTTTTGACTGCATGGTCTATTTCTTTATGACTTTTTAAACTATGTCAGTTTAGGCATAGCATCATACAAAGTCAATGGCTTCTTGGCTGCAACTGATTCACATTCAAACAAGCAGGAAGCTCACACCTGCCCCTAACCAGTCTGCATAGCTGGTCAATACTTCCCAGAAATAAGCTGTATGTAAAACCTCTTTTTCATGAACTATGAAGTCTGGTTTGCAGCCCTTATGGATGCAACCACAGTAGAGTAGACATGCTTCTGCTACTGTTCATGCAAGTGTGGAAGCTATACTTTCCCTTCAGAAACAGCACCATAGAAATGCTGAGAAACAAACAGCAAAATATTTTTTTTTGTAAACATATATTTCAGATTAAAAGGGCCCAGAAAGCTAAAGATGTAGGAAAATAATAAACATTTATGAAAATTTTAAATGGAAATTGATCCCATGTTATTTTATAAGCCCAAAGATCTAGGGTTTTTTTTTTAAATTAAATTCCATCTATTTATCATCTTCTCCATCTGTATCTTCTGATTCTGGAAGTAAGATGGTAACTACATCTTTTATCTCAAAATTATCTTTGTTGTCATTAAGTGGCTATGGCTAGATACTGTAGGGTTTTTTAATCTTTTATTTAAGCTATGGGCATACCATCCTTCTTGTTTGGAAGTTTAGAAAAGGACACATTCAGGTAGTCCAGAGGTCAAAGTAGTCTAGAAAGATTTTTTTTTTTCCAGTTAATAATGTCCCTCTGCATTTGAACTTGAACATGGCCAAACCCCTGAAAACAAAACACATTTTCCAAAAGAGGTTGTCCTTACTAGATCTTTTTTTAGTTACTGAAATTTGACTTTCCTTGCTAAATACTGACTCAGTGGTGAAAAGGCCCTAGTATCTTACAGAAAAATACAGGCAAATCAGTTTTCATTTCACCTTGAATTCTTGTTTTTTCTGTTATCATAATCTCCAACACTCAATGTTTTAGAGGAGCTTCACATTTTATGCAGTGCCTGGGTATGTCTTCTTGATAATTACCATTCTCTTTTTACTGAAGCAGTCTTCCCATTGAGGGAGAAGAACATGCTGAAAAGCTCCATGAAACTTTACTGCCTTCAATAATGACACCCATCTGGCATTCCTCAAAAACAGATAATTTTTTTCTTGGATGAAAAATACAAAGAGTATAGAATTACACAGAGGATAAACGTATTCATGCAAACTCAAATACTGCCTTCAACAGGTCTAGTAAATTAAATTTGAGCTTGGGGCTATCTTTTTTTCTTTTTTTTCTCTGTTTAACTCAACAGAAAAAGTTCACTGGTTGAACTGAAGTATTTAGGTACATATTTTGATATATGGAATCATCATAAATTATATGGATGAGAGAACTGAGTGCACCTTCAGTAAGTTTGCAGATAACACCAAGATGGATGGGCAAGAGTGTTGATCTGCTGGGGGGTAGAAAGGTTCTACAGAGGGATCTGGCCAGGCTGCATCAATGGGACGAGGATGAGATGGCAACAAGACTAAGTGCTGGGTCTTACATTTCGGTCGCAACAACCCCATGCAACACTACAGGCCTGGAGAAGATTGACTGGAAAGTTGTATAGTGGAAAAGGACCTGGGGGTGTTGGTTGATAGCTGGTTGAATATGAGCCAGCAGCGTACTCAGGTGGTCAAGAAGGCCGATTGCAACCTGGTTTGTACCAGAAAAAGCATGACCAGTAGGACTGCAAAAGTGATAGCCCTCCTGTACATGGCATTGATGAAACTGCATCTTGAATACTGTGTTCAGTTTTGGGCCCTTCACTACAAGAAAGATCTTGAGGTGCTGGAGTGCACCCAAAGCAGAACAAAGCTAGTGAAGGGTCTAGAGAACAAGTCTTATGAAGAGAAGCTGAGGGAACTAGAGTTGTTTAATCTGGAGAAAAGGAAGCTCAGAGGAGACATTATTGCTCTCTACAACTGCCTGAAAGGGGGTTGTACCAAGATGAGTGTCAATTTCTTCTCCCAAATAACAAGTGCTAGGACAAGAGGAAATGGCCCCAAGTTGCACCAGGGGAAGTTTAGATTGGATATTAGAAAAAATTTCTTTGCTGAAACCATTGTCAAGCATTGAAACAGGCTGCTCAGTGAACAGGTTGAGTAATCATCACTGGAGGTATTTAAAAGACATGTAGACGTGTTGCTTAGGAACATGATTTAGTGGTGGACTTGGCAGTGCTAGGTTAATGGTTGGACACAATGATCTTAAAGGTCTTTTCCAACTTAAATGATTCTGTGATTCTATGATCATATAGATGAAACCAGTATGTACTACTTATACCTTTTTCCAGAGAAAGGTAGCTTGTCAATATGCTGTTAAAGCTACAATTGTTAGTGGGAAATGGAAGATTAGTCCATTAATGCAAAGTAAGAGCTACTCTCCACTTTGATGGAAAAATTGCAGTATAAGAAGATCCTTTCATTACATTACATTCTAAAAAAAAAAAATCCCACTTTCCGAGGAATTAATATAAATAAAAATGTAAAAAAACTATTACTGTAAAAATTAATGTAAAGAAGAACATGTTACAGTGTATGACCACAGTAAAAAGCAACACAATGAGAACTCTGTGATGTACACTGGAATTGTTAGCTGTTTGAAGATGAAGTTTGGCAACTGAATATATGAAAAAGGCAGGAGAATTTTTAATACTCTCTTAGCTTTTTCTAAGCATAGTAAATCCAATTGTACATATATACTATAACATCTTGATATACAGAGACAAAATTATCACAAAATCATAGAACAGCTTGAATTGGAAGTGACCTTAAAGATCATCTAGTTCCAACTAGGTACTGGAACACTGCTTTAAGGTCTTCCCAGAGCCTTCTCTTCTTCAGGCTCAACAACCCCAACTCTTTATCTTCATAAAAGAGGTACTCCAGCCCTCTGATCATCTTTGTGGTCCTCCTCTGGACTCACTCCAATGGGCCCACGTCCTTCTTATGTTGGAGTCCCCAGGGCTGAATGCAGTACTCCAGATGGGGTCTCACAAGAGCAGAACAGAGGAGGAGAATCACCTCCTTTGACTTGCTTCTTTTGATGCAGCCCAGGATGCTGGCTCATGTTCAGCTTCTCATCAGCTAAAACCCGCAAGTCCCTCTCCTCAAGGCTGCTCTTAAATAAAATACTTTCATAGAATCATAGAATCCTAATGACTGGAAAAGACCTCTAAGATCATCAGGTCCAGCCATGAACCCAACACCACTCAGCCTCCTTTTCTCCAGACTAAATAACTCCAGTTCCCTCAGCCACTCCTCATAAGACACATTCTCCAGACCCCTCACCAGCTCCACTGCCCTTCTCTGGACAAGCTCCAGCAACTCAACATCCTTCTTGTACTGAGGGGCCCAAAACTGAACACAGTATTCGAGGTGCGGCCTCACCAGGGCCGAGTACAGGGGCACAACCACTTCCCTACTCCTGCTGGCCACACTGTTCCTAATACAAGTCAGAATGCTATTGGCCTTCTTGGCCACCTTGGCGCACTGCTGCCTCGTATTCAGCCAGCTATCAGCCAGTATCCCCAGGTCCTTTTCTGCCAGGCAACTTTCCAGCCACTCTTCCCCAAGCCTGTCATGTGGCATGGGGTTGAGTTTTTACTATTTACAGCCCTCTTCTCTAACTTTTTTTTCATGAAACAGCTGCTGCACCAGCTAGTTACTTCTGTTTTCGAATAATAACAGCTTGCATGTGGGGGACTCTGACCTAGTGAGACTGGTTGAAGTTGAAAAATAATTTAGAAGACATCTCTCAGACTTGATGGTAAGGAAATACTGCTTCTTGCTCATAATTATACCTTATGGAAAAATTATACCTTTATAAATTACCTGTAAAAGAAAGCCTTATTAGAAGGCCCAGAACAGTCACCCTGAGTGCAGACAACCATATCCAGTTGTCGTAGTTCAGCCCTAACCGGGACCAGACTACACAGTCTCTCACTCACTCCACCCACCCTCCGAGAGAATAGGGGGAGATAACACAAGAAAAAAGGCTCGAGGTCTGATATAAAAAATCCTTAAAGTTACCATTACGAGCAAAACAGACTCGACTTGGGGAAAACTATTCATTTATTACTAAAAACAAAGCAGGATAATGAGAAAGAAAACAAGAAAACCTCCCCCCACCCCTCCTTCTTCCCAGGCTTAACATTATCTCTACCACCTTCCCCCCTCCAAGCGGCACAGTGGGGAAGAAGGAATGGGGGTTACGGTCAGTTCATCACACGTCGCTTTACGCCACTCTTTCCTCCTCCAGGGAAAAACTCGCATTCCTTCCCTGCTCCATCGTGGGGTCCCTCCCACGGGCTACAGTTCTTCAGGAAACTGCTCTGACGTGGGTCATTTCTTCCACAGGGTGCAGTCCCTCCAGAATGGCTGCCCCAGCGGGCCCTCCACGGGTCACAGCCTCTGTCAGATATCCACCTGCCCCGACGTGGGGTCCTCCATGGGCTGCAGGTGGATTTCTGCTCCAGTGGACTTCCATGGGCTGCAGGGGGACAGCTTGCTTCACCACAGTCTTCACCACAAGCTGCAGGGGAATCTCTGTCAGGAGCCACATTACTCCTCCCCCTCCTTCTTCACTGACCTTGGCGTCTGCAGCCATTCCTCTCACAAGAAATTCTTCACAACAGGCAGGCAGATGCCTCAGGTTCAGGCTCAGGTTCTCTTCACATCTCATCTCCTCTCCACTTCTTGCAGCCAGGTTGGGCCCAGTCAGGCCCAGTTGGTCGCCCAGCAGGAGGCCTGAGGGTGAGGGCAGCAAGGCCCACAAGGCTTGCGCCTGCCCCTCTCTGCACCTGCTCAGCGTCTTCACATCTTCTCTTTTCTTTTTATTTTTCTGTTTTCCCCTTCTTAAATACGTTATCACAGAGGCGTTATCACGGAACATTCTGCTACCAATTGGCTCGGCCCTGGCCAGCAGTGAGTCTGCCCTAGGCCCGGCCGAGTCCACTGAACAAAGGGGAGCAACTTCTAGCAGCTTCTTACAGAACCTA
>JAAGAY010147953.1:0-30703 GCA_011801015.1 Ardeotis arabs
GAAGATGCTTTAGTACAGAAACAATGTACTAGTCAGGCTTCACATCTTCAACTATTTACACAAGATTAGGATTTATTTCTGATTCTTTTCTAACATGTAAAAGAAAGAGGGGGAACCTAGGAAAAAAGAAAGGGTCACTTGCCTAAAAAAAGGAAACCTTTTTCTTTCCAAGAGTGAGGAATGTTAATATCTCACTGAGGCTTAAGTTTTTACGGCTGTAACCATGGTAACAGGCTCTTTTCACCAAGTAAGCAGGCCTTACAAAACTCAGAGACCTGGCACAAACATTTCATTTTGTTCAGTAGAGTAATATTAAAGAAAATTTTTTACTCATGCCAAACATAAGATTCATTGCGGTGAAGCAATTTTTAATATCTAGTTTCTTCTATGGGGAGTTATATCTCTCTTATTAATAATTTTTTAAATGTGTGTTTTCTTCTTGGCTCTCCAGAAAAAAAAAGCTGGTATATTAAAAGCTTCAGGATGGTTTCTATCTTACTCTTAGAAATCAATATTTTCCAACTTCTCATAACAAATACTAAATATTTCATGATTGTATTTAAAGTGTTTTACTTGAAAACGAGATCTGAAATACTTCAGAAAGTTCATAGAGTAATATAATTGTCGTCTTGTAGGTGACTTTGAGTCTCCTTCGCTTTTTTTTTCCTACATTATTGGTTCCTAGTACTTAATTATTTTCTGCTGAATATTGTTGAAATACAGGGGTATACTAATGACAGCATTGAAATGTAAGTACAGGCTGCTTTACAGCTCATAATGATGTATGACAGTCCAGATTTGATTGATATAGTTCTGTCCTATTCTTTTACCTCTTCCTTTAGTAGGGACCTCCACAGTATTAAGGTTTTGCTTGTTTGGCATGTCCAGACCTGCTAACTGCATCACTTGTTTCCCACTGAAACTGCTCATGCCAGAATTGAGCTCTGCCGTTGTGGTAGCTACTGACTTTGCCAGCTGCTTTTTTACTGCCAATAGGAAGGAGAATGAGAGTAACTGTATATGTGAGATTAGATTAATATATGTATAAAAAGTAACACGTAAGTATACTGTAAGGTAATAAGTCCAAGAAATCCACTGTGAAGAGAGGTTAAGGTGAGGTTTAAAATGCTCAAAATACATAATAAAAGAATAACGCAACTACAAGGAAGAGACTTTATTAGTAGTGTTCTGTTGGTAGTTGACATAATGTTCCTCTGAGGCAGTAAGAAATGCAGTCATAAGTCTTTTTCTGTACTTGGACAACTCAGCAGAATAGCTGAGGAGCGTGTGCGTTAAAACTAAGTGAACATTTGAGCCCAGTTACATTTGTTTCCTGAGCAAACTTAAAACCTTTATCGCATAAAAAGAGTAGAGAATTACAGAAGTCTGCTTTTTTCAAATGCAAAATCAGGAACTTTAGGGATAATATTATTTAAAATTACCCTGCTCCGCTTCATGGTGAGATTTTCTGGCTTTACGTTTTCAGCTTTCCCATTAAATAATAAAAACTCCACTATATTGAATATCTTCACATCATTTGGTTTGCGTGTCAGGGCAATCTTTTGCTGGGTTCCCTGACTTGGTTCCATAAATACTTTAAACAAAGCTTAAATGTTACATATGTGACCAAGTGGAATTCATATAGCATTTTTCAGAATAACACTGTATATAGTGTTGTCTTTTCTTAAAATGTTGCCCAGGAGAAGAATTCAAAGACCAGAATGCTCTTAAGTAGACTTGTCCATACAAACATTATCCCGGGTAAACGCTCCTACCTTGCAGATGGATTTCAGTGGTAAGCTGAGTTCATCTTATTGCTGGTTGCTGCAGTCCCATCCTTAACCTTGTCTGTGTATTCCTGCTTCCTCCCTTTTTTTCTGGCTCTGCCATTTGTTTAACCCGCTAGTGCTGTCACCTGCTTCAGAAATTACGCTGACAAAAAAGTTGTCTTTTGGTTCAATTTCCAGAAATGGCTTGGTAAAAGATTCAACAAGTGTCAGGGAGTCAGAAACTAAAAGGCACTACATTGTAATTTGACTGAATTTATATTTCAGTGTGGTCTTCCATAGATGGTATAACATGTTGTGGCATAAATAAGCCAACTTTGTGCTCCTTGTGCATATATTCTTCTGCTTTGGCTCCCCTCTGCATTACATCTGCCATCACATAAATGGTGCATGAAAATTTAGTATTTGCATACATTATAATTAATAAGCATAATGGCAGAGAACTCTTTTTGAGTTGTGAGGACCTGACCCCCTGATGGGAAGAACAAGTTGCCTAGCAATCTTTTGTTCTTTCTCTGCCTTTTTATGACTTGTTACTAGTTGTTATGACTTAAGAGATGAGTATGTATGTACAGCCAAGGGTTTTCAGCATCTACTCCTTGCAGGGGGGTTGAACTCGACCTTTAAAGGTCCCTTCCAACCCAAACAGTTCTGTGATTCTGTGATCTGAGGTGTACTGGATGTGAGACCTAGGCTGCTGGACTCTTCAAGATACACATTACGTCTTTGTGGAGGGCTAGCAAAAGTAGTCTAATTCTACTTGGTGGTAGAATTCTAACACGAGCAATTGATAACTACTCAGAGAAGATGACTGAAATAGGCAGACTATTTAAATATTTACAAATTACCTCTTTTTAAATATGGGAAAATTTCATACTTTACCTGATAGTGATTTTCGTATTTCCTTTCATCTGTTCCTGACTGTAGTAAGATTTAAAAAATACAAAGGTAAAAACTACCACGTAATTTTATCTTTGTTTTCTCAACAGTTGGATTTGCTAAAAATCAAGCAGTAATTCAGAGCTCAGGAACCTACCTCTGCTTTCTGGATTCAGTAAGTTAATGCATTTTGTATAACTTAGTTTTGTCAATGAAATTCTTTCATTTTTAATGTAGTCATTGGTTTGCCTTGAAGACAAGCTGTTTAAAAGTGTTTGGGTGTTAAATGTGCTGGTTACTGTTGATAGCTGTAAAGTTGTCATCCAACCTGTAGAAAGCCTACAGCCTTTATGCTATTCTTTGATCCTATCAGATTTCACAAGCTATTGTGAGCAGGGTTGGGCAAGGTTGGTATTTAGGAATTTTGAGGATTTTTCTTTCCCACGTCATTCAGAAATTATATTGATGAGAAACTAAGAGCTAATCTACTGGCTTTTTGATGCAAAATAGGAGAGGTCTCACCTTGCATCTTGAATTTTTTTTCTGTCCTTTGTTGGATACCTTCTGTGAACCCATTCAGCTCCCTAACCTGCAGATAACTATCTGACTTTATGCAGCTTCATATACAGTGAAGTGTTTCACAAATGCGCATAGCTGATCTGAGGAATGGTGCCGTGTGGCTAGGATCAGGCAAGAAGAGCAAGACCTTTAAGGCTCACTGATCTCGTGTAATTTCATCTGAAGATTGATTCTTTCCTCTGAAATGGAACTGAACTGTGGTGTAGTGTACTACTAGGAGGAACTGGCTGCTGAAAGTGTAAGTTAATGTTTTGGTTGTCTGTGCTTATTAGAAAGTGTCAAGAGAGCAGGGATGGAAACTCTACATCCTTAGAACCACACAGGTTTTAGTTTGGGTGATCTTTCAGTTTGCAAACTCCGTTTGTTGTATCAACTAGATAGAAGGATTTTTTCCTTTGTGTGTTAAAATTTTGTGAATTAATCAGTGTACTGTTGCGAGACATGGTAAAGTGTTGGTCTCTTTCTTCTCACCCAAGGCAATGCAGCAGAAATGTTGTCTTACCGTTTAAGGAATTAGGTTTTGCAGGTGGCTTTCTGGCCTTTATTCTTGCTTTTAGCGAGTTATTACTGTATTTAGCAGCACAGCCTTTTAAAATGGGTTTATTTGACTTTATCCTAGTTTCCCTTTAACAGTTTGTTGGTTTGGGGTTTTTGTTTGTTTTACAGCATGTATTTCATGTAAATCTTTGTATAGAAGTTTATGGAGGGTGAAGCTTTGAAATGCAATGTCTGATACATATGACTATGTGTGGTTATTTCAGAAATAAAATTTTGGACATCCCTTGAATACACAGAACTCACAATCACGGATACAAATTGAATGGTGTTTGGAAACATCAGTTTCTCATACATCAAAAAATATAAATTTCATATCCAGTACTGAGCATCAGTGTTTGTTTCATAAACAAATTATTTTGAGGAAGTATGAGTACAAAATCTGCTGCTCTGTTTTTGATCGCCTGAGTCACCAGATTTTGAAAGAGCCTAGGGATGTCATAAATTATGCCATGAAGTAATTGGACTGATGCCAGTGTTGTTGAGATGAATGAACTCGCGATCCAGTTCTTTTTGCATTACTTCAGGTAGACACAAACCCAAGAGCCATTTAATTTATATGAATGATTCTATGGACTTAACTCCTCCTATATTGTGAGTTTATGAGGCTGTTTATGTATCTAAAATGAAAAAAAAAAAATTAGATCTTACCTGAACTTTGCAAATTGTAAGTATTCCAGGCTTGGACAGATTGTGTGGGGCATTCTAGGGAGTACATAGGATGAGTTGCATATGTACTTATGTTGACTGAAGTTAGCTGAGTGAGAAATTAACCTACTGTTCTCTTGTCTCAGGGAGCTTCGTATCTTCTGTCTCAAATCTGTATAGAATAATTTACTGAGGTGAATTTTTGATTGGTCTTTTTTTTCAATCCAGACGGATCTGGTTGTTTGTAAATCACTAGCAGTAAACTAGAAAATTAACTTATTTAAATGAAATTAGTTAATATTTTTATAGACATCTTCTCAGAATTCTTCATTTGTTATTTACCTTATGGTATTTATGCAGTATGCATCTTCATGCTACTGTGTTGTTTCTGTTTGCTGGCTATAAGAAAACATCAGAGAAACAAATTACAAATTATAAAGGAATATAACAAGTGGTGGTTTTGTATTTCTGCAGTATTATCATTAGCATAAGTTTATATTTAATATAGTTAAGACCTACTTGAAGTTATTTGAAAATTTTATGACTTAGAGTGTGGATAAGCTTGGAAGAAGCTACCAAGATTTTCTGTTCTATGCATTTCTATGCCTGCTATTGAGCTAGATGCTTCAAAATAGAAGGCATTCTGCTATCAGAAGCCTAATCTTGATACAAAAGAAACATTAAATTATTGGAGTTACTTAAATGTGTTTCCTACTCTCTCTCCTTGTGACTACTGTTTTTTGCTGAAAATAGATTGGAGGAAATAAAATGAATGTGGAAACTGCTTCAAGTCTAAAAATTGCTCAATGTTTTTGCTGTAGTTAGTAAATGTTGTGTGATAATCGCTGAAACACAGATGTTGCCAGCTGTTTAACAACTCCGCTTCTACATGCCACCTACCTTCTTCATTTCAGTCACCAATCCAGTGTCGGGCTCTCTAGGAAGGAATGTTGATATCAGCCTTTTGGAATGTGCTGCGGTAATGCCAGGGAACTGACCTTCAGAAGCACAGCCGTAATTTCAGGTTTGCTGTAGGTGAATCTGGAGAGAAATGGGGCTGTGTCAGTACTTTGTAGACATTTCATACAGGTGGAGAAATACATCGTGGCTCCTTGTACATTCGTTTCAATCAAAGAAGTGAAATGAATGTACGAGCGTATTTGGGAGCATCTTTGGAAGTACTGGCTCCAGAGAGACTGTTTTGCTTGCCGTTCCAGCTGGAGTCAAGCTGCTTCTGTTATGTCTCTCAACACAGATTTGTGAGGACAACAAACTGGGAAGAAATGTGGAAAAAAAAAAAGGTTACAGAGCTCAGAACTGTCAGAATTTGATCAGCCTATTCTAGTATGAAGTGGCAGCTGTTTGACTAATAGCTACTATGGAGTTTTTTTGCTGTGGCTGTTGTTACAGATTTCACCTCTAAGCTACTGAGGCATTTTTCCCACCAGGAAAACAAGTAGAAAAATTGAAGATACTTAATAAATTGTTCATATTTAACATTTACAATCTCAGAAAATCTTGGTCATAACAACAATAGAACTAACTAGTTATGCAAATACATTTTACTGTTTCCTTTACATTGTCTGCAGTTATGACTTTATCTACCAGTTACATTTTATTGTGACCTTAGTTTGTCAGTTCTCTCAACTGGTTATCGTCTTTGTTATAATCATTTACCCAGTTGTAGCACAGCAAGACTTTTACCCTAAAATGCCTTTTTCTGCTTTGAACTGCTATTTTCACTGCCATTCACTTAAATGTGCCTATACTTGCATAAAACTATATTTCTTTAAAAAGTAACATGCTGTAATTTCATCCCAATAATCTGTGTAGTTTCATATTATTTCCAGTTTAGTCAATGTATTGTTGGAGGGTTCCTAACTGTTAAAGAAGAAATATAAAAATGTATCCTTTTTTAACCTGCGGTATTTCAAACCCAGTCCTATTCGCTGGAGTCCTTGACGCACTTGTAGCCTTTTGAAAGGCTCTGTTGACAATGTTTCACTGCTGCTGAGATTGTTAGCCAGTTCAAAGATCTGACTCTAAGCTGTGTTGCCACAGCGTCACTGCTTGCTGAGAATTGAAAATGGCATAGGGAAATAGTTAAGTTTTATTCACCAAAAGTGAGGGTGGACCACCGGAATCGGCATTCCCATGTTTGAATTAGCAGCTGCTGACCTGCGCCTTTCCGTTTGTGAGATTTGCTTGTATGATTTAAGTTGGGAATGTTAATTCTTAATTGCTGTGAAATTGCATGCTTTTCTTGAATTCCAAGTTCAAAACCACTTCGTTGAGGGGGTATTCATAAAGGTCTTGGAAGAAGGTGCTTGGACTTGGTGCTTGCCAGACTTGGTAGATGTTCCAGGGACTCCAGCCTTCAAGCTGGCTTTCAATGATAAACATAGCTGCTTATTTTTACAGTCTCCATAACTTGCTGGTTTTGGAAAAATGAATTTCTTGTTAGTTGCCATTACACATTACTCTACAGGTACTAATAAACTTTTGCAATGATCTTCCTTTCTTTCAAATTGGCATCTATATAGCTTAGGAAATGAAGCAGTGATCAGACTTCTTGTATTTGCTTTCTGTTGTTGTAGTAACATACAGTTCCTTGCAAATTTGATCCTCTGATTTAAAAACTGAAATAAGCCTTTACTCAAATAGCAGGTAAGGGGGTGCAGTGATGAACTCCATTACCACAGGCCCCTTCTGTCCAGGAAAGTCGTGCATGTTTCTGAACCACTAATGTGCACCAAAAAATCAAACTACAACTGCTTGAAAGCATCATTCCTTTTGTTGTTCTGTAACATAGTGCATGTATTAAAAACAAATGAAATGCCTCTATCTGGAATGTGAAATGTTCTTTTTCTGTTTCATAAATAAAGAAGCAAACCTTCAGAATTTGGTTGCCATAACCTCTCTACATATACTTTCATCTGTTTATTAGTTAAAGTGGGTGTTTGGAATTGGCAGTGAGGATTTTACTTTTGTCTGAGTTTGCTGACTTTGCTGTTGAACACTGAGAGTTACTTGCTTCCCTTGCCTGCAAACATTAACATAATTTTTTCAGTGATCTGTGAGAAACTCATTGGAGATCACCTTGGATCTACAGAAAAGCTAGATAAGGAAAGGCACATGTCTGTATTTGCTGAGCAAATGCACCAAGGTGGGAGCTGCGTTGGGAGCAGAAGTTTGCTGATCACTTAATAGTGATGCTGAATTAAAAGAATCTCTAAAAAGATTGGAATTAATTCTATATTGATGGAAGGTACTAGTCATTCAGGTGCATAAGAACACTACGGATATCCTCCCATGTAGACGTTTTTGTTGCTGTGCTCAGGAAAAGAAAGGTGCTTGATGAAGTCAGCCTCTTAAACTTTGAAGTGTTTTCTTTGTTGTCTCCTTCTTTCTCAATTTAATTCAGAAGTAAAACCAGAAAAGTAGTATTTTTTCCTATAATCATACAAGTACTGGCAGATGATTAGGGCGTGTTCTGCTCAGGTGACTTGTGTGTGGTGTCCTGGTTCTGGCTAGGATAGAGTTAATATTCACCTGAGCTGGGAGAATTGGAGCTGGTGGCCCCTGTGGCTGGGGCACCCAGCTGGGATAGTTAACTAATTAGCTAACAGCTGGGGTAAGTTTACCCAAATTAGCCAAGGGCCATTCCATCCCATGTGACACCATGCTCAGTGTGTCAGTGAGGAGGGTGCTGAGGGGAGTCTCCTGCTACGTGGGAAGAAACTGGGTGTGGAGATTTGTTGTAAGCCACTGTACTGTATTTGTTTTCCATCACTGTTTTGTTTTCTTCTGTTATCACTGTTAAATTTATTTTTTGTTTCATCTCAACCCACGTGTTTTTGCTGCCTTTTGTTTACCAGTTCTCCCTTCTGTCCCGCTGGAGGGTGGGGGCAGTGAGAGAGAGACTGTGTAGCCTGGTCCGGAGCGGGGCTGAACTACGACAGTGGCCGTTCCCTGCGTGATTGTAACGTGTTTGATAGTGTGGGGCTTCTCTAAAAGCCTGCCTTCTGGAAAATTGCCTAGAGTGAGTGTATTTGCTTTGGTAGTGCTGTTGGCAGGCCAGTTTTTGGAGGTCCCAGGCCTTTTACTTCCCTGGTTCAAGGAGTTGAACTGAACAATAGCAAAGAAAGATTTTCATTACAGTCTGAGCAGGTGCGGGGTAAATGAATGACTGTTTGTTGGACTGAAACTTTGGAGATGCCGTGTTGTTTCACATTGAGTCAAACATTCATCCTGGTGTTGCTCCAGGTTGTGTTTTATGTATAATACCTGCAATGGATGAAGATGCTATTATTGTGAGGATGGAGTGTGTCAGCTCCCTCCTTTGAGCCCAAATACGAAGGAATTTACGAAGGCATGTGATGCTGTCTGTAATGGGAGCTTAAGAAAGCACTTCGGTACTGAGCTGTAATTAGTATGTTGTTTTACGTGAACTTGTCCTTGGTTTTAAAAAGTAGATGTGTATTGTGCATTGAGTTGTATATTTTGTTTTACTTTCTGAAGTGCAAAACCCCCCACTTTTAAGGGAAAATCATGAAGTTATCACTATGGAGTTCCAGTGTGGTCCAGGTGGCCTGGTTGAAGAGGCCAGTGAATACTTGTCATCTGAATTTATCCAAATTGATTTAAGAAACACATACTGGAACAACAACAGCTTTGAGTAATATTCTTAAGCTCAGTCTGTTGATTTAGTTTTCCTTTTCTCCAACTAAACATATGAGTAAAGTAAAACAAAACAATTAGCTCAGTATAAATTGTGTGTGTTTTTATGAAGAATGGTGCCTCTGGTCGGAAGGAGGACAGCCCAGCTGGCAGTTGTGTGACTGGCTTTTCTGATTTGGCAGCGTCTGTGAGTAGCGCGGAGCTTGACAGGAGCAAGGCAGCTTTCTGCAGAAGGGCTGTGTGTGACAGGGACACAAGCGGGCGGAGTGCCTGTGGGACTGCAAGGTGATGGAGATCACGGTCCCCCGCTGGCAGAAACACATCTGGGCTTGTTTAGAAATCCCTGCTGGCTTTTCTTGTGAAATAAAGTCCTTTTCATTCTCCCATCTTTCAGCAAATTGTTTTCCTGCTCAGAATGGACACTAGAGAACAGGAAGCATGTTTGTAATCAACACGATTCTTAGAAATTCTGGGTTATTTTCAGTGCCTAATGTAGGTTTCTACTTATGTTGCTTTATTTCTTGCTGTTTACCTGTTTGTACATACTTGGATAACAGTAATTACCTGAGATTTTTATTAATTTTTCTACAAAGTTTGGTGAAAGGGGTCACATGAAAATAGATTTACTTACAGATTCATTTTATTTAGTTATCCTGTTGCAAGTATATGCTCAGTGAAGGCATGTATTTATCTAGCATTTATTTTAAGTGTTGTTTTGTCAGTTCTTTCAGCGGGGGGAAAAACCTCCTTTCATCCTGTCTACCTTATATCTGCTAGGAGACAACCATTAGAGACTTCTGTGTTAAGAGGGAAAATTGAGTTGCAGTGGAAACTTCTGTTAAACTTCTGTGTTTTAAGATTACATATTCAGTGTAATTCACTGCTAGCCTTGTTATCTTCCCTGCTTGCACCTAGGAGACAGAAACTAGCTAAATATACTTCCCTTTTTGATATAGTGGTTACGTTCAGATACGTGGTGGTTTGGTTTTTGTTTTTTTTTTTCTTTCTGTGGCATGACATGAGTGAAAAATATTTTGGAAAGTGTTTGCCTGGTTACTAAGGTCTTGTTCTCAGTTCTAAACCAAAAAAGATAACCAAACTCTGACTGTAGAAATCAAAGTCTGGCAACACAGTTGCTGAATTCGGTATCATAAATACAATTTTGATAGGAATTATGTGATTACATAATGTTCAGCTGGATAAAACATTTTAGTTGTCCAGTGGTATAGTTGCTTAAACTCCGTAAGCTCTTACCAGTACAGTGCATGGTTGGGCATCTCACTCCTATCAATGGGCTATGAAGTTGAAAAATTTTTAAAGTGCTCTTATTTTGTGCTACAGTCTTTTTGGTTTTACCCATTAGAATTTGATTTGGGTTTTAAACACCGGTCTGGAATACAACCACATTACTTAAGATTATTTCTGTATAAATGTATTCTGTTTTCCAGTGTGTGGTTACCTGCTCAGTCCTCAATAGTAAAGACTCTGTAGAGTGTTGAAGTTGGATTTTGAGGTTGGCTTTCTTTTATAATTGCCCAGCCTGAGTCTAAAAGGCTAAATGGCTGATGTGACTTAGTTTTGTCTGGGGTGTGAGTTGTATTTTCTGCTGTTCTTCTTTAGCACCTAATTGCTTTATTATTTTGTTTGGGATTACGTCTTAAACTACTATATTCTTTTTCTGTCTTTCTGTCTGTCCTTCATGAACCTGGAAAGTGTAGTGGAACTATACATCGGTGGATCAGATGTGTAAAACTGTTAATTAAAAAAAACAAACGAACAAAAACCGCAAAGACAAAATTATTTTTTAAAATCTTTTTTAAAGGTTATTCAGGATAAGAGCTCATGGAGTTTTCCAGCATTAGATAATAAAAATGTTTTTTTTTTTTTTAAAGGCATTTTGAAGTATTTGTGGTTATAGTACCCCCTCTTAGATGGATTTTACAGAATACTGATGGTCCTGATGATAGCCTAAGACCCAAATTATAGACTTGTTAGTTTTGCCAATAGCATCAAAATGACATAGTGTTTTGTTAGGGGGAACTGGACCTTTCCTGTCAAGTTGTCTGCTTATAAAAACATAGCACTGACCTGTTTGGTGAATAGGATATTTGAATTTGGTTTGAATACTTTTCATGCTGATTTAACCTTTTTAAATCAAATAGATTATTTTTCATCTTTGTGAATGTGTGAGTTCTGTTACATTTATCTCTGTGGTGCAGGATCGTAAGCAGTAGAATCTTTTACCACAAGAGCGTATGCTGTATATTGTAAGATATAACAGTAACGTTGTTCTAAGCGTTGAAATGCCTTCCTTTTTGATAGATTTCTTTTGCATTCTTGTTTTTAGGGATTTAACAAGACATCTAAGAAACCTAAGTAACTCTTAAAGGAGTAAACCTGGTGAAAACCAGGTCTTAATTTAAAAAAAAAATCAGCTTTTATTTGGCATAAGGAAATATGATTATGCTGGTTGTTATGGGGTTATATGGTAAAAGTTGTTTTGGAACATTTGCTTAATGCAGTACCTGAATTCTGGTGTGTTGCTGATAAAGTGGATTTGATGCTAAAAAATATTGTAATTTTGAAGTAACTGATACATAGAGGTTGAGAAAGCAGAAGGTTTTTTTCAATCTATCGACTTTGAAAATCAGTAGCATCTCTTATGCTTATTACTAAGTGTATCCAAAATACAGAAAAGTGCTCTTGACAATACACTCCTTTTATCTTTTATGAACTTGCATGTGATAAGGGTCAGTTTTATTATTCCTTTGCTTTATCTTTAACCTTGAATTGTATTAAATAGTTGGATCTACTTCTAAAACTTTTTTCATCCTTGCATTGTTCTTGATAAAATGATGATGTCACCTTTATATCAAGGTCATTGAACCACCTAAGCTCTAGATATTTAAGCGCTAATGTATTTTTGTTGCCATTGATTTGACTGAAAGTTTTAAAGTGAAAGTTGTTGGAAAGTCAATATTTGGATTTTTGGCTTTAGTAGGAATCTCCTTAGAATGATTTTAATGTGAGGAACTGTTAAAAGAATGGATGTAAAACAGGAATTCAGGGCTCCTTTGAATTGTGTTTGCTCGATACGGTAGGGTCATTTGGATATACTCTGAGGAGAAATAGGTTATGTTAGCTTTAGCCAACGTGTAATAAAGACTGAACAGACTCTTTAAAAGGGAAGAAACATGGCACCAGAATGGAAAAGAATATAGGTAGAAACCTCAGGAGACTACATTTATGGAAGAAAACTTGTGCTACAGTTAGGCATTTTAATAGACTGTAAAACCATAGTCTAGAAAGGATATAATTCTGAACAGGAAATAATATAATTTTGGAAGTATATAATTTTGAAAGGAATATCTCCTATCCGTTCAAGAAAACATAGCAAGGTTACTAACTCTTTACAAGGCAATTTATCTTTTTGTAAGTAAACAAAATAGACCTTTATGCTACAGATGAAAGAAGTATTAACATAAAATTTAAATCTAGGTGGTGTGTTTTGAAGCCGGTGTAAGTGCTGATGTATTTTATGAGCGTGGATTTGTTTCTTTTTTTTTTTTTTTTTTTTTTAGAATATTATCACTTCACAAATAGTAGTTTTTGTGCTCATGACATATGAGACATTGGTAGATCTAGAGACTGAAGGCTTTTCCTTATCAGTGAAACAAGGTACAGCCAGGCGACAAAGAATGTTTCCTCATATTGCTAGAATGTCTCAAATCTCATGCTTTTAATCAAAGTTAGTTTCTTGTCCACACATATTACCAGTACTGCTGAGTTTGTTGTTAAAGAATTGGTGAGCTTCTTTAGAAATGTAAACTATGTGGGTGCTCATCAGATATATGTTGAGATCACAACATAATTGTCACGTAATAGTTTTGATCACTTCTAATTTGAAGAGTATTGAGTTTAATCTGCTAAAAGTGTAAAGTCTCTTAATATTTCTTTCATTTGTATTTCTGACTGCAAGCCAGTAAAATGATGTTAATTTAACAGCATATTCTAATGTTTGTCTGAGCACTGTACTGTAACCCTTTTTATCTTCAGTAACAGTGTGCTATTTATTCCAGGATGATGTGATGATGCCACAGCGGGTTAGACTGCAGCACGAAGCTGCCATTCAACACCCAAACAGTGTGAGTACTTTTTTCTTGTGTGTATTTCTGTGTTTTTCTTTTACAGAGTGCCGGATACATCTTTAAAAGGATATGAAAATTTCACAGTAGGGCTGGTGGAAGCAAAGCAATAACCAGTGTATTCTTTTCCTTTATTTTTAATCCTTGGACTGAATAGTAGCTTTGATTGAAGTTCTTTTATTCCATTTATTTTCTCTGTTCAGTAAACCAGATCTCATGATGACAGTGATACTCTTTTTCAAATAAGTATACATATTCCGCTAGTGTATGTAATCTAAAGGAGAATGCCTTTTTTATGTAGCCTTAGTAAGTAATGTGTAAAGCTGCAAAGGATTGGCTACAGCTAGGGTTTATCTGTTTTTAATATTAAAGAAACTATAAACTGTAATGGGTTATTATCGTTAATAAACTAGCTTACAGTTAAATTGATGTTTCTATCTATATCTGCCTGCAGAAGAAAACATTATTAGAATGCCATTCTTAGTTCTTGTGAAACAAATTCTCAAAAACATTATGTGAGATAGTTGTTTTATAATCTGTATGATTTTGATTTTGAATAAATTTCTGATTAGGGCCAGTATCCTTTAGAGAGAGTTTGTGTATATGTTCTACTTACCTGAAGATAATAAATATAAATAATTTGTTATAACAATTATTTTGTCAGTGTTATTGACATAGGTACTCCTGTATAAACTTGAAAATTGAGTTTATATTCCTGTCAACAATGTTCAGCAAAAATAGGCTTATTGTCTTCACATCTCTGACAGTCATTTTCTCTTGTGAGATTTATTTCAATGTGCAAGAGGTTTCTGGAAAGGAAAGGTCAATTAACTTGATCTGTCATGAAGGTATTTCCTACAGGTCTTAGAAGAAAACGGAAAGTTTTATGATTATCACTCTGTGAGAATTAAACACCTTTTGAACTTTTCCTCTGAAACTCACTTGCTTCAAAGCAGAGAAGATTGCAGTTGTTTCAGCTGAGGAATGTCTGCCAAATAACCTGCTGCTTAGTGGTGGGATAAGTACCTGCTCATCACACCATCTATATTAGGTCTTGAATTAAATCTGATAATCCTTACAGTGTAATTTATCAAGTTACAGTTTTAGTAGTACCTGAGCAGCAGTAAACCTAATTCACATTGTGAACATAATAAAGTGATACATCTAAAGTTGGTTTTCTTCTGATATCAATTAGTTAATGAATTCTGTAGTAAAATGCAAAAAAAAAATGGAGAGGCAAGTTGATCCAGTAAGCTTGTTTTATGGAAACCAGTGTTGAGAGCTATCATATTTCTTGTTTATATGACTTCTATATATGTATATTAAAACTTTTTTTTAATTAGACTAATTTCAACTAAACAGTATGTAGTCTATTTAGAAGGCACTGCACCTGTTTTGTTTATATTTTGTTACACTTTAGTGCCTAACAACATTCAGTATCAACTATTAAATGACGAGCAAATAAGTAAGGAGTGCCTGAGCAGACGGAAGGGTATGTCTTAATGATGTACTGTAAGCAACGCAACCTTCTTCCCATGCTCGGAACCAGTCTAAACTTGTGGTCCTGTTTTAGTGTGGTGCTACTGGCCTATTTGCAAAGCTTAACTTGAGCTTTGTGCTTTACTAATAAAGCTTGCCAAAGTCAGTCTGATTTAGCATGGGAAATAAGAGTTTCCACCTTTCAGTTATCTGACATGTTAGTACCCAAAATCTTCAGTTTAGGAAAGTCTCTAAAAATTCTCAGAAATTAATGGAGGGAAAGATCTGAGATTTTAAACCTTAAGAGAAATGGTAGATGTGTGTGCTCAATATGCAGCATAGAGATAGTACATCTGGCTAGAGCCTGTCTCCTGGCATCGCTTTCTTTCAACTTTCTACGGAACTGAAGGGTTTCCTCGCAGCTTTTTTGGGCAATGGCCTTGGTTTTCTTTTGTTTCTTTTTCTTTCTACTGGTTTTTATTTTTTATTATTTCTTGCCTTTTACTGTTGCCTTTTGGGTGTAAGGATTTTCCTTCTTTGTTCTTAAACCCTGTGAAGGCAAAACTGAATCTGTATTTGAATTGAATGGAGCATATTTTTCCGTTTTACAAGTATGGAAAATGTTCGAAGTGCCTATGTAAAGTAGGGTTAATGTTGTATGTTATAGACCTCTAATTCAAAGGCCTGAAGGAAAGAAGTGGGAACGTATCCAGCTATTCCTGATGAGCAAATAGATCCGTTTGGTCCAGAGCTCCCCAATAGTTCTGACACAACTTGAGTTCTTTTGAGAAAATAAAAGTTGAGCTTCTGGCTGCAAATCTACTGGCCAATGTCAGGGTGGACTGCTGTTCTCAAACATCTCCCTGCTGTCCTCAGAATAGTAGTGCCATTGAATTTTCTGGCCCTGGAAGGTGGTTGGGGATGTCTGAATAAAGTCCTGTTCTTTATTTGAAGTTCTGACCCTAGCTTCAGTCAGTATGACAAGCCAGAGTAGGTGGAGGGAAAAAAAAAAAAAAAAAAAAAAAAAAAAAAAAAAAAAGCAGAAGCTTGAGAAATGCCTGTGAAGCAGTGAGCTTTTTTGGTTTGTTCCTGAAATTCAAATTTGCAGACTTGGACTTTCCACTGTTTTGCAACTTCTTGTAACCTGGATTTTTTCTTTCAGAAATTCTGTTTCTAATCCTAGAGTGCTGGTTCATACTGAGAGCCAGATATGAAGACTAATATTCTCAGTGGGCTCTAATATTGGAGACTTCAGTCTACTGTCATTACTGCTACGTGATTTTATAGATTTACAAGAGAAATCTCCCAGATCCTAACTAATCCCTGAGGTTCTTCCTCTTTCTTGTTCTTCTCTGGAAGACTTTTAAAAAAAAATCTTGTAGGATGGAACTGTTCTATCATCAGTAATGTTTAGAGTAGAGGATTTGGGATCTCTGAAGAAAATTACTAATACATTGTGATTTTATTAAATGCAGCTCTCTAGGGCCGTTGTCATCTTGTCCTCTGGTGAATATGTTACATTCTCTCCAAGTCCTGTTGACAAGGATTCTATAAATAGGACACTCTCAGAAGACATAAGTTTTTGAGACTTATACTACAAGTTCTTAGGCTTTACTAGCTCAAGATGAATACCTGCGTTTAGCAGTTTGAGAGCTGGGGGACATTGTGCTCTCTGTTGATAATGTAATAGCTACCAACCTTTTGGCACAGATTGTCCAGTGCACGTGTGCACTTATGTTATGCTGCATGCAAGCGTGCCTTCAAATGGCTTATGCTCTAATCAGATAAGGAATAACTTTATTAGTAGAGAATGAACAACTTACTAAAAGTTCTCACTCTAGTTTTTGGTTATCCTCAGAAGCAGCGTCTATCCCATTTATCCAGAGTAAGCCAGAATTTATTTACCAACCAGAAATCATGCATGCTTTGTTGGCAGCTAATGAGTGGGAAGATTCAAGATCACATTTTACAATTTTTAGAAATTTTTTACACTGGCCCAGGTTGCCCAGAGAGGTGGTGGATGCCCCATCCCTGGAAACATTCAGGGCCAGGTTGGCCGGGGCTCTGAGCAACCTGATCTGGTTGGAGATGTCCCTGCTCCTTGCAGGGGGGTTGGACTGGATGGGCTTTAAGGGTCCCTTCCAAGCCAAACCATTCTATGATTCCGTGATTTCTCTTAATTCTAAGACAATCAGGCCTTCATATCTTATTTTACTTGTACTTGTGTTCTTCTGGAGGAGATACAACTTTGTGTACACAGTGGTGTTCTATTGAACAAGGCTTCTGAGTTTGCAGTAGCTTGGGAAATGTGTAGTTTCAGCATTACTTCCCAAACCACAAACACAAGGCAGTCTTTCACACCTATGTCCCACATTTATTTTATTACTTTGAGCAGAGTAGTGCTGTTCAAGAAGTCCCAAAGTTTTTTGTTTCAAGGAGAGATGAGATTATTAGCGGTATCTGCTCCCAGGTTATCTTGTTGCTGGGTGCTTGCATCAGGACTTGCAGTGGGCATGCTGAGGCGAAATCACTGGATGTGATTTGAGTACACTCTTGGAGAGTTCGAGTAGCATTAAAGAGCTTCTCTGGAATGTGCCTTATAGGTAATTGGCCACACTTTGCCAAGCCACTGTGCCGTTATGGAGGCTTTCAAGAATAGTGAGGCGCTTGGAATACTCTTCCAGTTTTTCCTTCTCCTAAGGATTCCAGATAATGGAAGGAGAAAAGAAGGATGCTAAAATGGGATGTACTATTTGCGCTCAAACCCCACTGATTTTTCTCATCTGTCTTAAAGTCATACTGAATATTTGTGGACACCATTTTGTCTGCTGGGCATGATGTTACTTTATTCTTCCTCTCACTACTGTTTAATTTGATGTATGCACCCCCACAATATGTCTGTGTACATGAACAGCATGTGGTTTCAAATTTTGATTTCTCTTTCTTTCTGCAGAATTGCTTATAAAATAGCTAAGCTCTTCCTCACTGTCTCTGATGTCTTCCTAACAGCTGGAATAAAAATGCGGGCCATGGAAATAACGCTACTTCCTTTGTTTTCCCTGGCTGAATAAGAGGTGAATCTGTACCAGCGTCAGAGGGAACACCTTTCTTTTTGTTGTAAAATTACTAGCCTCTTTCTCAAACATGTCGGATAACCAGGCATGTAAGACAACATTAAGTATAACCATTTGCATTTCTTCAATGAGAAATTCTCACTATTTTGCATCTCTAAAGCAACTTTTGGGCATATTCTGTAGCTTGGATTTAGATCAAGAGCTGCAACGCCTAAGGCCGTTTTAACCTGTTGCATTATCTGTGTGTGTTAACCAACTGACTACGTTCTGCATATCTTTGATGGTTAATGTGACTCTAAAACAGTTGATTGGATTGAGCACACTTGAACAATGCCTGGCCCTGGGAGTTCACAGACCTGTTTGTCTGCGTCTGGGAAAGCTGTAAACAAATATTTCGCAATCAGCAAATGAATTGGAGAAATTAAAAAACTCATGAGATAGCTGAGCTTGATCTTTTCTGTAAGGCATAACTCTAGGCCAAAGGCACTGTATGTCTCTCCTCCACCCCCACTGAAGCTCACAAATTAACTAAACTTAGAAATTGAGTATTTTCTTTATTTTTCTTTTTTTTTTTTTAACTTTTCTTTTGGTCTGGACACATACATTTCTTGGTCTTTGAAAGTTGTGGTCTAATAGATAAGTTTTTTGTATTCTGACTGTACCCTGTTCCATTCTACTTGCCTAGACCTGTTACAGATTTCTATTACATGTTAGACTTTCTTTTTCCCTCTCTCTCATTTTCCTTACCTGTTGCTTATTGAGCACTAAGTTTGAATCATTTGACTTTCTCTTGTTTTTGTGACTAAAGATACCAGATTCCATTGCTTCTCGGTTATATCAGTCCTTTCAGCTTCCACCTTATTCATAGCATTATAGAATGGTTTGGGTTGGAAGAGACCTTTAAAGCTCATTTAGTCCAATCCAAATTTATTTAAAGTCAATATCTGGAATTTCAAGTAAAGATTTTCTTAGTTGCAACAGAAAGTGTGCAATAAAATGAGGAGGTCCTCTCTTAAAGGTATAATGAAAATGAATAGTTCTAGTGGTACATGACGTAGGTATTAATGTGGAACAGAACTTTTAGGATCAGCATTGTGAGCATTTACCTGGTTGTCATGATAGTGAGATCTGATTCTTTTTCAAAATACCTGAAGATTGACAATGTTTCAACTTTTTTTTACATTGGCAAGAGACAGTTAATTCATGACAGCAGTCCTGTGGGACTGGCTTAGCGAATACGGAGCTTTGTTTTGTTCTGAGTGCAAAAAGATTAATAGACATTCTTCTATCATCTGTTAGTGAGCTCCATATTTTAGATCTTTCCATGGTCCATGGAGGGAGGGAGGTAATTCTAGGTAGTCCAGTCCAGTTTCCATATACTGTCTTGCATATCAGAGCAGTTCTTCAAGTCAGAGTGTGCACTGATTGCTTTATATAAAAAAAGAACACTGGATGTAAATAGCATGTTCTAAAGTGATTTGTTTTGCTCAGTAGTTATGATATTGTGTACTCAACTAGTGGAAAAAACATCCAGAGGACTGTTTCCATCTCACTTCAGGTGTGCAACTGCACATGTAGAAACTCCTGTGATAGAATTCCAGTGCAGCATCACTCACTAGAACGCTGGCTTATACAGCAGAAGCTTTTCAATATAGCCTTTTACTGAGCAGCTGTGCCATAATATCACACTAATGTGGTTTCTTTGTTCCTGCTTATTATCACAAGTCTGGAATAAGGGCAGAAGATTGTTTTATCTGTCTTGTTCCAGGCTGGGCTGCTTCCTGATGAAAGGGAGCATGGGATAAAAAATAAAAATCAGAAGAAAAATAAAGAGGGAGTCTACCTTATACATTGGCAGTCAACAGTAGCAGTTTGGGGATACTGGCAGTCCTCAGTGTGTAGTGTTTTGCATTCCATATACCAATGGAGGTTGATCACCTCTGAAAGATCTTAAAGCCTTTTGTTTGCTGTATCTTCTTATTAATCTAAGTTAGAGTGGTTACCTTTCAGCCTACATGCTGTACTTCCATCGCACTTAGATGGGGATTTATTCTAATGAACAAGGTAGCCTTGTTTGTATGGCTAGAGCTGGCGAAATTGAGATAATGTGTATCTCCTGTACCTATGTCTTGTTCTTAAATTAGTCTTTTATTACATAGTACTAATTGGAATCCAGAAGCTCTAAAACTTGTATGGATTTTCATGCAATTGTATCTGGTACTTTTTTTTTAAACTGGAAACCATGCAGAATAATAGTTTATTAGATGATTTGATGTTCTAGTGGAGTTACAAGTCTTTAGTAAACTCATTAAGAGGTGATCTGAAGTCTAAATGTTCATGAACTATTCAGCATATTTGGATCACAGTATGATGTTACACAGTGAATAAATGAATTATGTTAAGAGCGTATCTTCATAGGGATGTTTAGCAGACAGAAGCTTGCTGCAGCTGAAAACTCTATAGCTGTGATTAGAGCAGTGCTGGACTGTAGGTAATATTTCCTGCCTTACGGGACTATTAGCAGGGCTTGTTTCTGCTCTCACAGCAGCTTTGCAGCTTCTGGTCAGCCTGGAACATGAGCAGACTGAGGTTATATCTGCCTATGGAAGACTTGCTCTCAGGTCCTGTTTAATTGATGTGTGATGCAATGGACAGAGACTTCACTTAGGAGTGAGGAGATGCAAATTTGCTTCCAAAGTGGCTTTGCCATCCTCGTCTGCTGTTTAAAGGAAGCGGTCAACAATGTGGTTCTGTAGTCTGAGCCTTTATTCCTGAGGGATTTGGTACCTTTTCTCTATTTAAATTAGACAGTGTTTTAGTCTGAACTGCAAAAACAGGTAAGTAGTATCTTGCATGTAATTTTGCAGGTGTGAAAAGGTAGTAAGTATATGTGAAGCTTTGCTCAACTGTCATTAAGCATAAATACATAATGTTGAAACATTACCTCTCTGGTCGGTGTCTCTCCATTTAAATTCTGTCCTTCCTGTGTGCTACAAATTAATGGTTTTTGGTCATCTGCTCTCATTCTGTGTCATCTTCTGAGCTCCAGGTTTCACCAATCTCCCTTTTACTGTTTTGTCTCCCAGTTGTTGTATATAACTTAGCAATAAGTAATTTTATTTTGGACACGAACTTGATTAAAATCTTTGTTGTGTAGAACTCAAGCAATCTTTGTTTCGCCTCAGTTAATTTGCATCAGCTCTCCTGTCTCCCTTACTCAGCAGGTTTGAGACAGATCAGCGTGCGTTGCCTGGGCACGTCCTAGCAAGCAGCGCCTATAGAGTTTAGCTTTAATATAAGCATTAATTCATATAACAGCTATTAAAGAGACATGAATTGGATACTGGCATGTCTTGAAAAATAGATGAATAGATCAAATTTGTTTGCTTAACCATGTTAATAGGAATTTGCTCCAGTAATGGGCTGAGTAGGTGCTAGGAGGCTCCGGTCTGTCTTTGGTATGGACAGAGGGGAAAATAAGATTATATTGCTGAGGTGATTATCTACAATTGCTGATTGTCCAAAATCAGTTTATTTTTGATGTAAGAGAAAAAACGTGCAGAGAAATATTTTAATGAACTAGTCTAATTATTCTGGTCATTAAAGCTTTAATACTTTACGCTCGCTTCCCGTTTACTGCATGCCATAAACAAACGACGAGTCTTCTAACATTTTTCTCCAGCCTGTGGAAAAATGTAACTCTGAATTAAGGCTCTCTGCTATAGATACCTTCAAAAATGTATATATTTGACTTCAGGAAATTGTCATTAGAGGTTTTTGAAAGTTATTTATAGTATTTCAATAATCTTTTGCTATGGACAGTGGAAACTAGAGCAGCAGTTGTGTGAAGCTTTTGTTCTCAAGTGGTGACAGTGGCGTATGTTTAAGAGGACAAAATACAATTCCTTTTCTTCTTCTGCACTGAAGAATATGAAAATTCTTTGTTTGACAATGAGAGTATTATTCTTATGGTGGTTTTCATTAATTGGGCCTTTCCATCTATATCACCCAGATCTGCTGGAATTCAGCTGTGTCTTTGCTTTCTATTAGGCAGCTTCCTTAAAGATTCTTTTTAATTTGGTGTTTCTGAAAAACCACAGTGCATTTTGAAAGTCAGTGTCAGTTTAGGTCTGTTGTACATTTAATCAAATATCCCAAATTAGAAACATCCCAGTTTACACCACTTTATAATTAAATTTGTGTTTAATATGGCCTCCACATGCCGATAACCCCATCAAACGATTGTTATTCCTAGAATTTGATATTAATGAATGTCTGATTGTAATGTACACTTTCAGCGTATTTCATTTTAAAGCTCTGTTTGAAGCATGAAACATTTGAAAATCAAGATCCCATCCTCCTTGTGTTTAGATAATTTGCTGTGGTGATAACTATTATTAATCCAATCATACTTTGTAGAGCTACAGACAAGAGAAATTGGTTTTAAAATAGAAATTGTGCAAACATTGCTCTTTTTGACTCTTCTTAAGCTTTATGCAAAGGACTGGTTGTAGAAGCATCTTGACAGGATCCAAAAAGTTTAGTTAATTGGCACCAAATTCAGATTGTGTGTGCACTAGTATGTTGTAAAGACAGAGCCCTTGGATCTCGTTTATCCCAGGATGGCAGATTTTGAATGAGGGCTTCTGAGGCTTGGTGCTTTTTTCTGTCTAAGCTAGTTATCAAAATACTGAGGCTTACTAATTTACCTTCCAAAAGGACTTCTGGAACTCAATTAATCTGCTGTAGTATCTCTCCAGTGATACTTACTTGAAGTTTTTCCAAAAATGTTGTGTTTCCTACTTGATGATTTCATATGCATGACAACATCCTTTTTGAGTGCACGTGTGATGTGATGCTCAGCTGTGCTCATTGTCATTACCCCACCTCAGCTTCTTGTTTTTCATATAAAATCCCTAAAGAAAATTCAGACTTCCCCTGAATTTTGTCTTTTTTTTATGTGCTGAAAATAAAAGTGTAATATCCTATTGTGGGCTTTGGACTTGAAGCAGTGCCAAGTAGAAGGTTTAACAGGTGTTCCTAAAAATGGAACACAAGATAAGAACATCTGCGGAAATGGATATTCCTCTGACCGAAAGGACTGTCTGGGGAGTCAGCACTATCACATATTTTATAATTTTTAAAACATGCTTTAAATACACTAGGGTGTGTTTTGTATCTTTACACCTAAGGCAAATTACTTCACAGGCATTGTGTATTTTGAAGAACACTATTTCCTCCATTGGAAAAGGAGAGGAAATAAGTTTTATTGCCTTCTTCCACCAATATGTAGTTTAGAAAAGATTTTAAACACATACAAATATTCCTTCAATTTATTTTTCCTTTTTGATTGCATTAAATGTTAATCACAAAATCCTTCTTAAAGCCTCTGTTATCTTAAATCATTTTGCTGTTCTGCTGTGCTTAAAAAAAAAAGTCATGGGCCTCTAGACAAACACAATATAATTTAAATAAAATGTTTCAGTGTTTTTAACATAAATTTCAGATCTTGTTCTTAGTAAGGTCAAAATCCAAAAGGTTAATTTTTGGTATAAATATCTAGTCTATTTAGCTGTTGCTGTGCTGTATAAATTTCTTATCCATTAAAGCAGATGTTTTGGGTATTGTGATCACCAAGTGCTTGTCTGGGAACTCAACCTAAAGTGTACTCAGTAGACAGCTCTATTTTGTAAATCTGTCTTCATTTTTCAAGTAACAGTTTTTTGGAGTAACCACCCTATAATTTTGTCACATTATCCAAAGATGAATTTTCTTGAGTTTTAAAGAAACTTTGGGAATTCTTGTAGCTAGTGTTACTTTTAATGAAATACATGATAGCATAGGGAAAATTTGGTTAAGTGGCGATTAAATCAGACCTAAACAAGAATACTTATTATTGACACAATTTTATTTCTGTAATGGTTACATGTTACGGACGGGTTCTTCTACAGCACCATCACGATTTGAAGGAAGACCATCCGATAATGTCCCCTCTCTCTCTCTCTCTCACCCCCCCCTGTATTTTTCCATATTTTAATATATAAACATATATTTATATATTTTAAATATATTTATATTTTTAATATATTTTAAAGCTACACAGAGCTTTAATTACTTGCTCTAAGTAAAAATAGTAAGAAGCAGAACTTGAAACAGAGCTGATAAATTTCTTCAAAATGATCTTACTTCCCTGCTCCAGTGTTCTGCAATTAAAATAGATTTTAACATATAACTCCAAGTATTCTTTATATTTTCCTTAATGGGTGAAGGAACAAATTAATAGTAGAAGTGTAATCGTTTGTGCACATTTAGGTAAAATGAGTGAACAAAATGCTTACTACTGTCGGCTGAAAATCTTACCCAATGCTTAGGTATTTTAATGGTTAAATCTTAGTTTTACAGTCGTGCTAGTTAACATAATAAAATTCTAGCTGTTCTGAGTAAATGACACACTTGTGGAAGATGTGTTAGTGATGTTTCCTGTGAGAAATGGGTGATCTGACGAGATAATGCCGAGTCACAGCTATGCAATTAAAAACTGTGCTACAAGCAGCATTTCATAAGTCTACTGGAAAAGAAATCCTGGACTGACTCAATTGATTGCTCTTTTTGTGGGAGATTTCTGCTTGACCCTTCCAGTAAAGCATACTGGGGACGCTGCTGATCCATACGTGTAACAGCTAGTGTTAGAAGTACTGCACCAGCACCTAAAGCTTTGCTGGTCTTTTAGACAAATATAAATATATGTGTTTATAAAGGCAGCTGTATAAACAGGAAGAAAATTAAACTTTTATAGCAGTTTTACAACCAAGTAATATTTAAAATATTACATGAATGAAAACCAAAGAGGGAAGATAGAAAAATTTTCACTCTACTGTCACATTTTCTTCTGAACTTCAGGATATACTTGCAGTGTCACATCAATTGAGGGGGAGTGGAAATAATAGAAGTAGGGTTTGGAGACAGCACACATCACATCTGCCTTTCCTACATCAAGATGTAGGCATGATTAAGGTAAACTGTTCATAAACATTCAGGATTAGGTAAATGGCTCCTATTGGCTTTTGTAGTTTATAACTTCCCTCTCTGAGCACTCATAAACAGGCACACTGAGGGAACAAGGTGTGTGCTAGAGGTAATCCTTCCTATATTGCTGCTTGTTTCAATAATCTTTCTTCTCATAGAACATTATCTAGGATCAGATGTCATGATACTTCTAATTAAAGCCTCACTAAATAGTTAATTACGTTCTCTTCTAGGCGGTTTATGTCATTCAGTCTTATTTCTAACATGAAAATCAACACTGCACACTTTTTCTCTGTATGTAGAAAGTTTTGTACTTCATATAACCTTTGAAAGTTGCATTTCACTTAGTACCGTAAGTAAAGCAGTTTATTTTGTTCAGGAAAGCTGTGGATATTTATTTGCTAAAAATACGTATTTTCCCAGTACCTGCTTCAATATTATAATTGGTTTGTGAACTTAAAGAACTTCATAAAACAAAATTCCTTAAAAGAAGACATTTTATGTGAGGAAATCATATGTATGCATATATTAGATGCTAGGTGCCTACTGCCTTATAAAGAGTTTATGCTTTTGCCTGTCTTTGTTCATTTTCCCCTTTCTATAAAACTAGGATGGAAAAAAATGGGATGAAAGTGGAGACCAATTAATTTTTCATCCTCATTTCCTCTTTAGTACAACAGGAGGGTTCTGACCCAAGGACTGTCTCTTGAATAGGAAAGATTTTTTTTTATGCTAGTGGAAGTTGTAGGGATTAAAAAAAAAACAAACCCCAAATGCTGCATCTGCAGAAAATGTGTTGTTTTTAATTACTGTCAACTCCAAGTCCATAGTTTACCATAGTCTTGCTTCCTCTCAGCCACTTCCTTTTCCATTTATATATGCAAGGGAAAACATAAAAACCTAAAATGATGAAAATTAGAAATATCTCTACCTGAACATTGCATTGAGAAACAAACACTAGTGAAAAGTTGGAACAAGTTGTGGCATGTAAGGGGATGGCTGATGTTGCTGGGTACAGAACACTGATTTTTGCACATACTGGGTATATGACTGAAATACTCTTGTATTTCGGTGGAACAATTTTGTAACTCACAGAACAGTGACTACATGTGCTCATAGTACAGTTTTGTAATTATATGTAGTAATCCTGCCTTGTTCCGCTGAACGTCATCGTGACTCAACTTTGTATTGATCAAGCTCGTTAGATTTATATTTCATACCTCATGGCTGACCTACTGTACTGTGACCAATTTAGAGCATCTGTTTCATGGAGAACACAATTATTCTAGTTCTATATTACTATTTTTACTGTTTTAATTGTGTCATAGTTGTATTAGTTTTATAGTGCTGCAACTCCTGACAATGTTTTAAATGTAGGGGCAGAAAGTACATACCTATTCTTTTGATTCAGATAATCTTATTTAGATACGATTCATTAACTCCACTCTTAATGTTGTGAAGTGCTGGAGTTATTAGAGAAGAGAGGTTCAGGTGCCTGGGCACAGGCACGCAATGTCTGAGGTCATCGAGGTGGGACTGGCAGGTTCTAGAGGCCTGGTCCTTCTGGGCAGTGGTGGCTGGAGGCCAGGCAGGGCGGCAGGGCCGTAAGCTGGATAGATGCTTGTATTTGACCGCTTCTTCCCACAAAGCTCCTTTTAAGCCACTTATATTTTTTTAAAGTTACTTGTGTGGCTTTTCAGTGTATGTATGTGTTGGTAGTTAAGATAAAACCAGACCGTTGTTCTAGGCTCTTAATATTCTTACCCATCGCTATCTCTTTTTACCATAGGTTATAAATTATTTTGTATTTCTTTCCTGAGAGGCCAATGCTGATTGCAATTAAGTAAATAGCTAAATAAGCTACAAGTTACATCTAATACATAAAGTAATTATCTGTCTAGAAAGTGAATTACCTCATCAGATATTCTAGCAGAAAGGATTGGTGTGACTTTTCTCTCCTAATTAGTTTTGCTCTTCCATGAACTGCCGTAGTCCTTTGCTATGAGCCAGACAGGTCTTTTGTTTACAGTTGATGTTACTGCTTCCCGTACAAGGAGTGCTAATGCTGCATTACGGTAAGCTTCCGGTTGGAATGTGACGTGTATTGCGCTGGTATATATTGCATAGGTTAATCTAGGTACAGGTGTATACCGGTATACAGTTAGCATTTGTCATATAGAAATGAACTTGCCTAATTAGATCAAAAAGTTGAAACTTGGATGAACTCCATTTTTGGAGGAAATGGGAAATGGTGTGCAGTTGCTTCTGATGCCACACCTTACACAGGGGAACCAGAGGAAGCCGTTTGTACTCAAAATAATCCTGGTTTTGGTCGGATGGAAGGAGCTGGTTAAATGAGCTGAGCTTTACAGAAGCTGCATCAAAGGCTCAGACAGAGTTACTCTGTGTTGGGGATGTTTATCTGGCAACCATGCAAGTCAGGAATCCCAGTCAGGAGTCAGAGTCCCACTGGGAGAGGAATGGTGCAGCTAAAGAGCAGAGAGGTGTGGAGTTTTTTTGGCTGAGGATCTAGAATTAAATTTGATTGCATAGCGACAATTTTAAGGTTTGCCTGTAAAGCATATCTCTTAAGATTATGCTAAAATCAGTCTCAAGTGGTATTGGTTCTGAAATGGAAAAGAAAGCAGGAAGTCTGTGTGCTGTGCAAAACGTTTCAGTGCTCTGTCAGGGGAGAGGGAAGTGTGAACAGTTCATTTCTTACAAAACGCTACCTTTGTGATGCATTTGTAGCTGTTTTCCTGCTGTGTTGCAAGATCACAATGCAGCTGTTGTCAATAACATGCATTTGTGTTGTCAAGTGTATTTTGCTGTGATACCATTATAATTAAAGAATGTGGTTAAACGATGTTTTACAACACCATCTTCTGCAGGAGGGAGATCCGTGCTTTTATGTGCCCTGTACATCCATGGAAATCGTACAAAAGGCTGCTCAGAACACCAGCGATAGCTTTTTTTTTTTTTTTTTTTCTTGTTCCTTTGCTTTTAAAGAAAGGAATTGTCAGGTGGTTATTGTAGGTTTGGGGGTTTTTTTTGGATAAGGAGGGGGAGTGAAGACAGCAATCCAGTTTGCTTCTGAACAAATAGATTTTAGGAATAATTAGAAAGCCTTCTGGAAATAAATACTTTTGTTGTGTGTGTAGATAGCATGTTTAGGTAATTTTAAGAAAAAGCAAACTTAAAGCCACTGCTATGGAGGATGATGTAGTAAAGTTTTAAGTACATTAATCCCTCTTTTCCTCTCTCTTCCTTTAATTTCATATATGAAAAAAGCACAGGATTGCTAAATATGTATTTTGATATTTTATTGTCTAGTTAATGATCATACTCAGTGTGGAAGGAAGAAGAAATCAGAGTGAAATCTTAACCTCATCGGTATATTAACGTCATTGGAGACACTTCGTTCATCAGTAATGCCTGCCTTCTAGGGCTCAAAGTAGAAAAGAGTAAGAAAAGCCAAAAGTTTGAGGAAGAAGGTATTATATAATAAATATCGTTTGGAGAAATGAGGACATTAGTAAGCATGTGGAGTCTCAGAAAATTTTATTTTTCTAAGTTACATTTTAATTGTCTTATTTTTTTCCAACAAGCAGCTTTTCTTTCTCACATTGAGCTTTGCAGTAGAAAACAAAATTTCTGTGTACAAAAATATATATATTTTTTAAACCCTATGTTTTTATTTGATTAGTGTGTTTGTACATAAGGCTCTGGATTGCTATTCTCTCACTCTGTCTTGCTGTTAGGCATGGCAGTTAGTGAAGGAGTTTGGAAAGTTACACTTTCAAGGATTCCGCCCCTAATTACAGTGATATTCAATGTAACCCATCATTTTTTCTGTTCTGGATTTACATCACTGCAATGACAGTAATTCCTAAATAACTTGTTTATTTGATGAGTGCTTTTTCCTAATTATGGTGTTTTCAATTCCAAAAGGCTCAAAGTACAAGTACAAGTAAGTACAGAATCGTTGTAACAAGCCAAAATTCTGAGAAGTAAATTGGAGTGCAGTGGAATTATCTATATGGCTATATGGAAAGGGGAGGAAATTTTGTCTAAGAATGTATGTCAAACTCTAGAAATTACAAAAAGTGATGTATAATACAGAAAAGAGCTGTCAGTATCCAGTTTAATAACAGTTATTCTGTCTGCCTTCACCTCTCTTTGAAGGTATGTACCAATAATTGATCCAACTCATTCAATTATAATTTTAAGGAGTTGAGATTTGAACCAATTGTTCTTTGGACTTCAGGGAATTACAGTCCTTTAGCTGGATTCAACATTTTTTTAGATTCCTAAAGTATCAACAGCATTTATGAAAATGATCAGAGTGGTCAGAAATTAATATGAAAATATGAAACTGTCCTCTGTTTCTCATTTACATTTCAAATTGCATAGAAAGAGATGACTGTGCTTACTGCTTGTCTCAAATTGATAACCAGATTTTTGTAAAAACATATTTGAGATTCTCCTATTTATCTCTTCCCTCATGAAAGCTGTTTGTGATTCTGTATTTGTTCAGCTTAGGCTGTGACTTTCAGAATAAAGAAAGTTTCCATATTCTTATAGAATACCTTTTGAGAAAAAAGTGCTTTGTAATTTTTTCTGTGTCTTTGTAAGTTATAAAATGCTAGGGTATGCAAGAGAAGATGGTCTGTCTTGGTTAATGAAGCAAGAGTTCTGTAAATAATTCTATTCTTAAATAAAAATAATCCTCACAGAAAAGAGTACCTGTACATCTGATGCAACCTCTGTGAAGTTTTTAAACCTGTGAGTGCCCTCTTTAAGAAGTATCTGTGAGCTGCTTTATTTGGTATCAGTTTAAAAGAATTTTGGGTTAACCTTCTGAAAATGTCTTACTATTACTCAGCTGTAATTCAGCCGAAGGTTAGGATAAGGTTTGAAGTTGTCCATAGTAATTAGTAGTTGTCATTGAGGAAAAAGTTCATTGTTCAGAAACATTGTTTTATTCTCATCGGATAAGCAAATTATGATTTTTTTTTTTTTTTCATGTTGGTTGTTTTGATTGTATTTAATCATACTCTAAATTGTGGTGTTTCATTGCGAGCAGTCCCCCAGCGAGATCTCTTCGTGGTGTTTTTGTTCCCACATCAAAAGTATTCATAACTGCGCGTGCAGAACAGCCTGACTGCTCACATCCGTGTGGGCTTTAAAGTTCTGTAAACAGAGACACCTGAAAGATTTGAACTTAGAATCATAGAATCATAGAATGGTTAGGGTTGGAAGGGACCTTCAAAGGTCATCCAGTCCAATCCCCCTGCAAGGAGCAGGGACATCTCCAACCAGATCAGGTTGCTCAGAGCCTCATCCAACCTGGCCTGGAATGTTTCCAGGGATGGGGCATCCACCACCTCTCTGGGCAGCCTGGGCCAGGGTTCTACAACTCGCATTGTAAAAAATTTTTTCCTAATATCTAATTTAAATGTACCTCCCTCTATTTTAAAACCATTACCCCTCGTACTGTCACAACAGGCCCTACTAAACAGCCTCTCCCCATCTTTCTTGTAGGCCCCCTTGAGGTACTGGAAGACCGCTATCAGGTCTCCCCGGAGCCTCCTCTTCTCCAGGCTGAACAGCCCCAGCTCTCTCAGCCTGTCCTCATAGGAGAGGTGCTCCAGCCCTTTTATCATCTGTGTGGCCTCCTCTGGACCTTCTCCAACTGGTCCATGTCCTTCTTATGTTGGGGGCTCCAGAACTGGACAGAGTACTCCAGGTGGGGTCTCACCAGGGCAGAGTAGAGGGGGAGAATCCCCTCCCTCGACCTGCTGGCCACGCTCCTCTTGATGCAGCCCAGGATGCGGTTGGCCTTCTGGGC
>JAAGAY010147953.1:30723-100838 GCA_011801015.1 Ardeotis arabs
CTTGGCCTGGTTGAACTGCATGAGGTTGGCACGGGCCCACCTCTCCAGCCTGTCCAGGTCCCTCTGGATGGCATCCCTCCCTTGCAGCGTGTCAACGGCACCACACAGCTTGGTGTCATCAGCGAACTTGCTGAGGGTGCACTCTATCCCACTGTCCATGTCGCCGACAAAGATGTTGAACAGGGCTGGGCCCAACATGGACCCCTGAGGGACGCCACTCGTGACGGGTCTCCACTTGGACATCGAGCTGTTGACCACCACTCTCTGAGTGCGGCCATCCAGCCAGCTCCTTACCCACCGAATGGCCATCCATCAAAGCCATTGCTGTGCTCAGGGTATACACTTACATTCCTTATGAATGCTTCGGGTGGAAAATAAACCAGGTAAGTTTTCCACACTGTTCTTGAACAGAACTGGATTATTTGAAATTAGTGTTCAGAAATGCTGATACCCATGCTTTGGTGCTAGTTCTCAGTGAATGAACACACCCTCAACAGGCAGTACCCATCAAAATCTGTAAGAGAAATAGACAGTTATGGTACGACAGGCATGTAGTTGTTGGTATACAGCAATATCAGCTTCCTTTGCTGGTGTAATTAAGTCCCAGAGCACCTTGGAGGTTTTGGGTGGACTGCAGGCCGTCGGCAGTAGCGAACAGCAGAGTGCTGTCTAGCCATCTCCTGGGATTCACCTTGGCCTCTTCCTTGTTTCACCAGAGATTTGTAGAGTAAAGAATTTAATGTTTGTATGAAATTGCATTAATATTTGTCTATGCAGTTGCACATAGTATGAAATCCCTCTAATACGCTGGTTTTGATGCATATTGGGAACTATTTATTATGCCAATAGGTGTTCAGGATATTCAGGTTTGTATTTAACCTGTACAGCTACAGAACAGTATCAGAGAAGACAGTGTTGCTTGAATGGGTGTGTAGTGCTTCAGTGAACAAACCAAAATGGGATGCCTACATTGTTCTACCGTGAATGAGATGAATCAGAATACAGATTTTTTTTTTTTTTCTTTTTTTTTGCCTTATTTTATATGAATTATAAGTTGCATGTGGTGATGGCATTGTTGGTATGATTGTCTGGTGTTATACAAGTTTGAATTTTCCTTTGCCAAACTTGAACTATTTTGGTTGAAATTTCGTATTGTAGTTGTCTGCCTCTGTATGACTTTCCTTTGAAAATTTAAACCAAAATTGTTCAAGTATTCCCAAGACTTGAAGCTATTGGAAAGACACTTCTCAATGTTAGTTTTCTAGAGACCTTTGAAAATCTGCAACTGTTTAACATTTGAGCAGAGCAACTTTTCTAAATATAATATATTATTAGAGAGTATAATACAATAAACTTATTATACTATATTATATTATACTATGTTATACTGTATTGCGTTATGAACATAGAAGAGGGCTAATAAGGACTGCATAGCTAATCTTATTTTTGGAGTTCTCCTGTTTTGAATGCTTATTTTATGATCTTGTTTTGTTGCCATGTGGGTGTACAGCAGTTTACCGTATGTGATTTATCTCGCTTTGCTTTAGATTATTGGCTGCCAAGTCAGAAGAGAGCCACTGGAGTCTACTGAGCGGTATACTCGTTGGATCAATAACTTGACTGAAGAACAACTTCTTACACAGGTATTCTTGTTTCAGCTGTGACTGAAATTACAGCATTAAAATAGAGCAAGAAGTTTATATAGATAGATATATTTTTTTTTTCCAGTCATTAGCAGTACTTGATCATTTACTAAGATTCTCAGATTCTTATATTTACAAGCTAGTCTTTTCAATAGGAGGCACGTTTATGGTGCATGTCATCTTTACTTAATGGTGACTTCACACCGAGTGAGAATGAAGCTTTCAACTTCAGGTTCGGAGTGAGTCCTACATTTCTCAGTGCTGTCTGTGGTTAAATGCATCTGCTTTCATGTTCTAAAAACTAGTTTAGGGTTTTCTTTTTAAATGGTATATTTAAATACAAAAGGAAAAAAACCTCTCTTGAGCATGATTTCCCTCCCCCCTCAGGGTTAGGTGCTGACTGCTTCCGTATCTAAGTTTTGCTAGAGATCATTTTAAAGCAGCAGTTCTTCAAGCATTAAACATCAGGCTCATTATACTTGTTTGTAAGTAAGATGCGTCTTGTGCAACTGAAGATGACAGTTTTGGCATAAAGAAAGGTTGTTTCGTTAGGCAGGCAGCCACTGCTGAACTAAAAGAGACTTTGGCAAAAACAAATTAAACTGTGGAAGAAATCAACCCAGCTTGTGGAGGAATGTGTGTACTGGTACTGGAAGAAATTTAATAGATGGTTAGCAGAAAGCATCCCACAGGCATTAAGATGCAAGTATTTGGGGTTGGGTTTTGTGATGCTATGGTAGGAAGACATTTGCTTTTGATTTTCCTGGATTTAAGTGGCTGAAAAGATTAACATACCCTTGTTTGTTAGACTTTATAATAAACTGTGGAGTGTTCCCCATTGCCCCAGTCCCCGCAGACATACTGACAGGCTCTGGTATGGTCATTGGAACACAAGAAGTAATCTATAGACCCTATTTTAAAATCAGCAGTGGTATTATGGTTCCCTGTAATTTACAAATGAAAGTTACCCATGGAATATTTGAATTTGCCTTTGAGGATGACATTAGAAAAAAAGAACAAGATTTAAACCAGTGAATTTGTCTGACAGCAACATCTGGATTACTGTGTTGTTAAAGAGAAAAGAAAGAAAAACTTGTCCTACACAATCTGAAGTGTTTCATCTAAGTGTC
Source organism: Ardeotis arabs (assembly GCA_011801015.1). Classification (NCBI taxonomy): domain Eukaryota; kingdom Metazoa; phylum Chordata; class Aves; order Otidiformes; family Otididae; genus Ardeotis; species Ardeotis arabs. The sequence goes on from JAAGAY010147953.1 coordinate 33,497, forward strand.
CACACTGGAAATTCAAAGAAATAATCCACATTTTGAGATTATTTAAGAAGGGATATGCAAAAAGAATACTAATTTTAAGATAAGAATGTCTGTCTTTTCTAGAAGAGATTATGTAATACAGTGGTTTTGATAGTAGGATGCAAATACAGTGACCTGGAAGTCCCTTGCAATCTCATGTGCCTACAAGTATCTCTTAAAGCCTTAAGCAAGCAGCGTGTGCAGTCCATTATTTTTACATATGCTTTAGACTCATACATTTTACAAATAGATGAGGACTTTTGGAAAATATATTAGGATTGGAATTAGAAGACTGCAGAGCAGAACTTGTGCTACTTGTCTATGAGTTTATTAACAAGATGAGATTTATGGAATCACACTACTTAGGCATTCCTAATTAATTTTTTTAACTTGTTACCCGTTCTGTACCAAATTTAATGCAGAAATAGAAGTTCCTCAAGGACACTAGCTTTTTGAGAATTCTGTGGAAGTTTGAAGCTAGGAGAGATTTTACTGCACCAGCTGCAGTTCATATGTTGTTAAGCACCACAGAATCAGCTTGGACAGAGATTTTCAGTGCCCAATCATAAGACAAGCTTCAGCTGTGATACAGGTCTGTAGGAAGCCTGGCTTTTCTAACTCTGCTGCTAAAAAGAACTGCTTGATTTTCAGAGCAGTACATGTCAGTACATGTCAGTACATGGTACCTCTCCTGCCTCGGTATCCATTCTTCTGATTAGAAATTCAGGTAGGGAGGTAATTATTTTGCTTTTCCTTGACGTAAAAAGTGTGGGGAGGAGGAGGAGGAATTGGGAGCAAAAACTATCTCAGCTGTTCTTTAATAATCAGGATATCAATCAATTATGTAAGGTTAGGCCTGATTTGTCCCACTCCCCTGCCCCGATACACTGTACACTTTATTTTTTTATGTGCTTTTAAAAAATCTTTTCACTAAATAAGCCCCAAGAAAACTATAATGATGGGCCTTTGCTAATGGATTTGGAGAATCTCTGGGAGGAGCAGTCCTTCAGGGAATTCAGGAAAATTGGCTTTAATTTACAGCATATTGTCTCCAGCAGTTTCCTGTAGTGAAAGAATGTTCAGCTTTTTTTAGCTGTCTCTGTACTCAGTGCTCAGCTTTTTTTTCCAGTTACTTCTGTTGCATTTCTGTATCATGCGCATGCGAATTATTTGTGCTTGAAATTGTCAAGATCGTGTAATCCCCTATCATAATACTCATGTTATTAATCAAATAATATCTTACAGCACTTGATTGCTTTCCGAGACAGTGACTCAAGTCCAGTTTGAAAGAGGTGGGTGGCAGCAGATGTTTTGTTAGGTGGTTGGATGGCTTCATACGCCTCGGTGCTGGCTGCCGGTTTTATATCACTCGAGTCAATACCAGATTTTTGGATCAAATGTCCACCCCCTGTCCTCATGCTGAGAAGATCATTCAATACAAAATGCTTCTAGCATTTTAACTTTTCTTTTCCCTTAGCCCTGGCCTCTTGATGCTTACTCACCCATTAAATGTTTCTCTAAACAATTATACTGTAACATTCCAAAGATACTTTTTGGTATGCGTGAAATTTCAGAATATATACCCCAGAGAGGGGAGGGTGTAAGAGAGTACAAAGCATAACAACAGGAAAACTACTTTTAAAAAGATTCATATTTGCTTGTTTAAGGTTATCTTCTGTATAAATGATAAGTAATTAAAACACACTTTTATAGGTATGCTAATATAAGCCTTAAAATACATGTATATGTATTCTGGTAGACTTGCTATCTTTTTGGCCAATTGTACAAAAAAAAAAAAAAAATCATTTTCATTGTTAGTAAGTACAGAGCACAGTGACAGCTACAGGAAGGAAAACAAAGTAAGAGAACTGACTTTCTTCATGGTGGAGTAAGTGAAAAAATGTAGATTAAAACTGCTACTGGATATCCCAGTCTGAATTGTGCTTGAAATGCGATTGAAGTTTGATCATGTAGGCTGCCTTGTATACTGGAAATTTGACTGCCGTGTAAGTAAAAATGTCTAAATGATCTTAAGTTTGGATTAATTACTCAAATATTTACACAAGTAGTTTGTAAGAATTGTTGCTGACTGTAACACAGCTGAGTTCATATCCATGTCTGTTAAATTGCTACTTTAGGTTAGTTTAGTCTCCCAGCCTGTGAAGTGTTACAGTCAGCGTGAAGCACCATTCCGTCTGACCTGCCGCTTGTTCCTCCCCAAAGATGAGAGACTGCTCTGCTTTCGTATGGCTGTTCACTTAGAAAGCAGCCTGCCAGCTTGGAGTGGTAAGCGAGGGGACTCCTGCAAAAAGGAGTGGGCTCTGTGGTTGGTAAGACTGGACTGTCCTAATTCAGAAAAATAATGGTCTGAACAAAGCACGGTGATTCGGTATGTCTGTTGTCCGCTGTAATGTGTCTCTGTTGCTTCCTGATGCGTGCTGTACTTTGCAGATTATCTCAGAGCTCTTTGTGTGGAATAGATCTGGAAGTTTGCACTTGACTGGTAAGAACCACGTGATTTGTGGTTCTTACCAATAATCTATCTGGACCACTTCACAGAAGAACAATAATTAACACGTTAGAGTTTCATAACACACACTTTTCTGTGCTGTTACAGATGCCTGTTAAATTTAGCTAACAGGCTTAAAAGCTGTGCTTCTATATTAGAGTTTAATTAGTATTTGGTAAAGGTTCATGCTACAAATCAGTGTTTACTACAGATACTTAGTTTGGAAATAGATCCAGCATTTTGGCTGAGTCGAGCATGTAGCTTGTTCAGAAGGTAAGAAGGACCTGATAACATGGCTGGACCTTCTCCATAAATTCAATACACTCAGTATTGCCTTGTCATCATGTATCCCAATAGGCATTCTCTTACTGGTAAAGAGCTGGCAGGAGTAGACTGCAGGTAGGATGAATGTTCTGGGTAGGCCACAGATGGGATATCTCTGGCTTAGAGCACCTGTTTGTCTGCTTGCTGACCAGAAAATTCCAACTTTAAGTGCCAGGGTTGGTTATCCATCTGTCAGAACTGAAATAATTGTGGTGGCCATCTGAAAGTGGATGTGTGCAATATCTGTTGTCTGGTTTAATTAGTAAAGGCAAAAACCAGAAAGAGGGTAAGACTTTCTCACTTAAGAATGAATAAAACACAAAAAGGCTGATTGATATCCCCCCATCCCACATGTATTGTTGCAACTATTAGTGACTCGCTTGATTGTTGTCTCTGAATAGAGAGATACTCAGCACTTTCCTGGGCTTTTTTTTTCACTGTTTCCTCTTCCTTCACCCATGTTACCTAAAAATATGTCATTAATAGCGAAGTCCTGATGTTGTTCTACTGAGCGAAAGAGCCAAAGTCACAAACTGGTTAATTACAGTACATTCTACTAGTTTTTACAGGATTAAGCATGTACCATGTAAGAGAACCAATTGGCAGCTTCCTTTTCTGGTTTATCCTTTTTCTCCTCTGAAGAAGAATGAAACAAAGTTTAACAAGCTAGGCAATGTTTATATTTATGTTTGAAAATGCATGTCAGAGGGTTCAGGGAGTTCTAGAAAGTTTAATGAGAAGTGGCTTGCCCACATCTGTGAACTCCGAGCACAATTAAAACTTCCCAGTGAGGCTTTATGAAAAGGCATCTCAGGGTCAAAGATTTTTGAACTCAGAAACAGGTTTGTAGTAGTTCAGAAATGTATGCAGATTTTGCTCTGTGTGTTAGCAGTTTTGCATAAGTTTAAAGGTATACCATAGGGACAGAGTGCTAAATAACTTGGATTTTTCCTTTTTGTATTTTGTTTGATAATCTGCATGCTTAAACGAGGCTTGAATGTGGTTTATAATACATAGTAATGTTTAAATGGAACAGAAACATTATAATACGGTATAAAAGCAATTTGGGAGTAGAATAAACATACCAAATTTGTCCTTATTCAAAAAAATTCTTGATGAATACAATCTTATAACATAGTGGATACTGGTATGGCAGAAAAAGCATGATACGCTTTTGGTGGACATTGAAATTAAGCGACTACAAAACAGTTTATCTCTAATTTGAGCTACCATTTGTTCCAGCTGGTGATCTTTTATTTTAAGTTATTAAACATACCAATGTGGGTTGCAACATGTTTGCATCCTAAAAACCATTTTTCTTAAGACACTTCACGTTAAGAGATGAACAGCTAATGCCAAATGTAAAGGAAGACTGAAAAGGATTAAATTTTCAGGAATGTATAGTTTCTTTTCCAAACTATTATTGAAACTTAAGTCTCCTCAATACTTCTGAAAATTGCTTTGAAATATAGGGCAAGAAGTTAAAATCAGGAATTGGTTGTTAACGTAGGACTGCAGTTAGGGACATGGATGGAACCAGTTCATAACTTCCAGTTCCTGAGTGCTCCATTTAGTCTTGCTTGATCTTCCATATTTATCCTGTTGATATGCTAGCTTGCAAATAAACAACCTTTAAGCTTCTCTTTGGGCTTCTTCTTAAGGAGACTTTACTTCTTTACTTTTGTCTAACAGATGAGGGACAAAAAACCAGTTTTTGTTTCAAAGTGAGATATTGAAGTGGCTGTAACTTTTTTTTTTCCTTCCAAAACAGCAAGCCTACTCCAAATACAAGTTTCCAGCTAACTTAGTGATGCTTATTTTTCAGTTGGTCCTCCATATGTGAGAACACAGAGCAGATACACCCTTAACTTCCTGTAATTTTCTTTTTTTTTTTTTTTAATTTGAAAGTCAAAGTGCTGATTCCACAAAAAAGGGAAATATTTTTACTGTGGCTTTTAGTGCTATAAAAATTATTTGTTTCAAACATATTTTTACTGCAAAGCAACTCCCTATTATAGCCTTATATATAGAAAAAAGGGGTTTTTGTCTCTTGCAACTGAACAGTTTTTCACTGTTTAAAAACTGTGTATGAGCACGAGCTAAGTGCATTCTCTTTATTATTGGAAAGTAACTTCCTTTTTTGGTCTCAGCTTTTAGTGATAAAAGTCCTGGGCCAGATTTTCAGCAAAGCTCAGTAATTTCCATAGTAACTGGGGTGGCTGAGTGTGTGAGTATGAAGGCATCATTGCCCATATTGGATAGCAGGTCTGAAGGCCAGTTTGATCTATCACAGTCAAGATTTTCTTTCTTGATATTTTTTTGTACTGATCTCAGCCTGCCATGTTTGACATTTGTCTCTATAGTAGCTCTTGCTTGTCTGATTTTTGACTAGTTAAGGAAGTTGAGTTTTAAAATATTTACATCTACCATATCCTCTCATAAATATTAACAATGTGTGTTATACTGTTATGTTTGAAGCTTTTTTTTCCTTTCTCTGTTGTAAAGACAACAGATTCTGCTCCAGTCTAACAGCTTTTGAGTACAAGGATCCAGATTTAATGATTAATTCAATTTTTGCATTTTTTTATCTCAGTGCAAGTGTGATAAACTACGACATGGGATTTTTATTCTGTTTGTTCAGCCTTGGCCAAATGGACTGTGATTAGAAGTTCTTGAGCTGAAGTTACGCAAATAAAAAGAACAATAGTGAGCTTTTCAGAGTTTTACTTTGAATCAACTGTAGCTGTCAACCGTGTGTCCTTTTTCGTAAAGAACAGATATTTGTCCATTCATTTCTTCCAATTACATGATCTTAATGATGTTTAGCATATCTAGTTCCTCTAGAAGTAGTGCTTGTGTATGCGGCTCGCGTTTTGAGAACCGGGAGGATCACATGTGCGGGAGGTGGAGCAGGCATGTGCTTTGTGGTTAGCAGAGGGATCGCCGAGCCCTGGCCCAAGCGGAAATCGGAGCGCTTGCAATGCACGGGGTGTAACAAGGAAGGAAATGGTCTTGCATCTGGCTTCTAGTGTGACTGCTGGTCCTTTGCCACCTCTCTGGATGAGCTGGTTTCTATGATGTGGGTGGATTTAACCTTTTGCATCACTTGTGCAGGAAAAGGCAGTGGAGGAGAAGTGTAAACCCAGCAGTTTTATACCCTTAATTTTACAGACATAATAACTTGGTGAAATTGAAAATTCTGATGCTGCTGGTAAACAAAGTACGATGGCTGAGTACGTGCTGCAAATTATAGTGATTTTTTCAGAGCTACTGAACAGAAAAAGCAAATCTTAACAGACTTTTTTTATTAGACAAATTTAATGGAATCTCACAAAATATTTCAATTTATGCTCTTGAACTTAGTGTTGAATTTAGTGGAGTAGATATTAAGCATACTTGTCAACATAAAAGCTAGGTATTCAAGAAGTTTGTACAATAAGAGGAATTATTATTTTCAAGCATGTAATTTGTTAGCATGCTGGGAGGACTGTATATTGGCTAATTCTTTGCATACGTGTACCCTAGTAATGTCAGAATGAAATAAATACAGTAATGAACGTATTAATCTCAGAATTATGATCATTTTATAGAGTGGTAAAGACAAATTAAGCAAGCCCTTGCTGTTTTAAAGAATGGTTCAATTTTATTTAAACTACTGTTTTAATCTTTTATCACTTTGGAGGCTTTATTCTGCCACTAGAGACAAAATAAGTGTGCTGTCTATAATTTAGCTTGTAACCTTGTGGAAAGTTTGTTTTAGCTATCTGATTCGGGATTTGATCCCAGAATATGCTAGTAAAAGCCCTAATGTGGGTTCGCTTTTGTACAAGTGATTTGTATTAGCATAGCTCATAGTTACATCTTAACTACCTACAGCTTTTACGCTAATATAGCCATGTCTCTACTACAGAGCTGCTGTGATTACGCTAAAATACGTGCAGCAAGTCTCTGTAGCACAGCCATTTCTTACACGACAGTATTTGTGCCTGTTGGATTGATGCTGTAGTGCAGGGGCTTTGAACTGATGAAATGTATTCCCAATGTTTTTTCATCTTCCTGTACTCTCTATATCTAGGTCATCTCCTACTGTGTAAGTATATAACAAGAAAAAATATGATTGATAGGAGTTCAGACCCTAAGACTCTTAAGACGCACATTCTTTTGTTTGTTTGTTTATTTTGGGGGGAGGTATTTTGTTTTTTAAATCAGACTGCAGCACGTTACACAAACTCATTGAGCACAAAAAGCCTTTGCACTAGATTTGCTTGGTGTGCCTCTGGTTTGATTTTTGCCTCATCTAATGTTCATGTTCTTTATTCTGTTCTCCATCTGCCATTCCCTGTCCTTTTTAAGCACCTTTGCCACAGAATTGTGGATTCTCTGGAGCGAAAGTCATGTCCTTGTTCTTTGTTAAAAGCTGATAAAATAGTGTTCAGGTTTGTACTTAATGTCACATAATAGTGGCGCTGACTTTTTACACATCTTAATTGAAATGTATTTTGAACATACATGCCAGACTTTTGCTTATCTGAGTGCAAGAAAGTAGCACATTAATAATCATCTTCATATTCAGGAGAAAACAGTACTGTGTCCATGAAACGCGCTGTCTATTGAGTCGAAGTCTCAGGGGAAAGGAAGTAAATTGGTCATCATGTTGGCAGTTAGATTTGAACAGGTTTTAATGTTTCTGAGAGAAATCGCACTCTGCAAGTCTACAGACCTCTGCTAAGCAGTGCTGAACTAAACACGCTCATACGCTTTGACATGCTTCGTTTAGAGCGCTGCCAGGCCAGAAAGGTAATACTGAACCCACGCTTGCAAGAAGCAATCTTACTGTCACTGCATTTGCATCTGGGAAACTGCAGGGAAATTCTCAGCTTTATTATAATAGAAGCAAGAAAGAGAGATAAAGAAGTCATTGCAGTGGACCTGAATATAGTGCATGCTTCAGTAACACGCTAAAAGGAACATGTTTAGCTTTACACTTATTGTTCTTTTCCTTCTGTGTCTTTCCTGGGTATTCAGCCTAAAGGAGAAAGGATTTCTTTTTTTCTAGTTTTGTCCCATATGCAGCCAACAGTCTACCTACGCCATATGGGAGTCAGTCAAGAAAGCCTTGTCACGTTATGTTCCAGTCCTGATAAACTGTCTGAGAACTATACTGGCAAGTACTCACTCCCCTTGTGATTTGTTCTTTAATTATTTCTGTTTCCACTCTTCCGCTTTTGCTGATCATGAAGAGTAGCATCGCTAATGAGCACTGCAGACAGACCGATGGCAATGCAGCTGTGTTTTTCTTGACTTCTCTTCCTTTTTAGCCAGGCATGGTGACAGTCAAAAATTGTAGTGTGGCCATGTCTCCAGAGTTTTATCTGTATCTTTCATATTCACACATGTCAATAAAAATAAATAAGTCTATTTGTGATTGTGAAATGAAAATAAATTGAGAACTGTTGGATTCAAATGCCTGACAGTTTGGTGTCTGATGTCTTGACCCCTGATGGCTCGCTTGAAAGAGCAGGGAGGTTGACTTTTCAAGTGCTAGTGCTGCTATTCTGTTCTCAAATGTGATTCCTCTTTTAACTGAAACTGAAGTTATGTTGAATGTATCCACTGGAATATCTGCATCCTCACTTCTTCAGGAGTGAGATGTTTGAGTTAAGATTCATGAATCAAGCAACTGGAGGAATCGCAGCTGCCTCTCCTGGAGGTGGTTACTATGAAGCCCACACCAGTGGACTGTTGCTCCATTTACCTACAATATTTGGAAAGAACATATTATCTCAACTGCCAACATTTATCTGAGCACCTGATTTTAGCAGGTAACAGTCAGCAACCTGCAGGCTTTTCCTGCCTGCCTTGAATTCCATTTTAATGGCAGCTTTCAGAAGAATGTAAATCTTAACCTGTGAGCAAAGCAGGCGCTCTCTTAATCTCAGTGTCAGATTGCGCATGTTTAAAAAGAAAAAAAACAAAACCAACAACCTTTGGAGTCAGTAGGAGAGCTTTTTTTTGTGTGTGTGTCATAAAATTATTCATAGATCTGCAGAGCAGATGTTGACAATTACAAAGAGAACAGAGGCCGGTCTGTGGCCAGCCAGCAAGCTCCATTTCACGTGGGCAGATCAAGGCTCAAGGCAGCAACTATTTCCTGTCAGCACGCTGGGCGTCAGTGATAGCAGTTTTTGTGGGCTGTAGCCCAGTTAAATTATACAGAGTCACTTTTGTGAGGCCTTGGTTCTGTCCATCAGCTGAAAGAATAACAGTACTGGAAGACTCAGTGTTCTGTTTTGTGAGATCTGTGTCTATTGATGCAAAGTTGGGGGTTAAAAACTTTTAATGGGTTTTATGTTTCTTTGCTAGATGTTTGCCTCCTCATTTTAGAAAGTGTAGAACAGCTGACCCTTTCATTTACTGCAGTGATTGCCAGTGAGTTGTTTCACATCTTAATTGTTTTAGTTTGAACCATATTTAAAGCACAATATCCCCCCCAAAATGTTAATGTATTTTTGTGGAGGAACTTAAATGGTATTTAAGCTATTTCCTGCAAATTAAAAATGATGAATTGTTATCCTTTTGCCTTCAGAGCAGTTTTCTTTAAAATTCTCATGGTTGCAGGTGACCCAGGGCATCTCCTCTGTTGACAATGCTGCTTGGCGTGCTGGTACAAATAGGCACTTCCCAGTAGGTAAAAGAATCTTACCTGTAGCTCATTTTATCCCAAACAGAATGAGGTTGTTGAAGTAATGATGATGCTGATGTCATGTTCAATAAATTCCCATTTTCCTCTTTGTTGGTAGAGCTGTATAAATAACCAGGTATTAGTGAGGGAAAATTACTAAAATTTTCTTCTGCAAATAAATAGTTTTGATATTCAAGTATAACAGGTACAGGTAGTGATGGAAGAAGCATCCCTTGCCCTTTTGTAGACCATGGGAATAGGAGAATGAACAACAATATAGCTTAGTGGAAGGAGGAGAAACTTTGTGGGCCTGGTTGCTACTCTGGTGTTCTGCCGTAGTTTAAATTCTCTCTTTCATGGCTTTTATAATAAAGCCATGGCCATGGAATGTGAGCGTGTTAATGACAAGTTCTAATGACTGGATCTGTCACCTTGCTGTTCCGTACAACAGAGGAACACTGCTACTGAACACAAACAGGGCATTGATAAAATGGCCAAAGCATGAAAATATTTCTGAAACGGTATCTGTAGTAAATACACATTTTGTTATTCAGAAACAAGAAATTATTTTCTGTCTGATGGAGGACAGCATGCGAGTCCCTGTTTAGTGAGAAAAGGGTCCCTGTGATAAGAATCTACCATGTTCTGCCTGTGACTCACATCTTGGGCTGCTCGGGCTTTTTTTTTCATCAAGTAGGTGACGTGAATAATTTTAGAATAAAGAGGAAGGAAGAAATTACATGCCTCAGTAGCAAGCATGTTTTCTCAAATACTTTAGTTTCAAGTTCTTTATTAAGGACAGGTGAATTCCAACGCCTCCTTTTGTAGCAGGGCACCACGTGCAAGCAGCTAGACGTAGAACACAATTCAACTTTCTCTTTAGTGAAAATGGTAACACAGCTTGGGTCTTGATGGCAAAGTGCTGTTGCTGCGGCAAGGTTTGCGCTAATTTGTTAGGAATAAAACAGAAGTAATGCTAATACATAGAAATTTTCAGTATGAAAGAGGCCAATGCATCCACTGTGAGTGGAAATGCTGGGTCGCGTACCAGTGAAGGGGAACGGCGCCAGGCGGTGCTAGCCAGGGGAGTAGGGCCCTTACCCCTGCACCGGCAGGACAAGTACCTATTCGTGAGGGCAGTTTCCTGTGTAAATATAACAACACCTGGGCCAGACCACATGTTTAGCGTGTGTCATGCTGTGGTACTTATTGCAAAGGAACTGAAAACTGTCCGTTGTTTCACATTGGTCATGTATGGATAGCCAAACGTTAGGCCAGATTGTGTAGTGGAATACCTGATTTGAAGAAGGGTAAATATTTGTGGAACGTGGAAATTAAGGAAGTATGTAGCTACAAACGTGCTGAAAATGGTAGCTTGCTTTTTTTAATATAGCATGAATTATGAGATTACAGTATCATCTACTTTCTCTAGATGAATTTCTAAGTTGTTGCATATAGAATATGATATTGATGGGCAATAATAACATGGGGGGATGCGGTTATTATCCCCATGGGGGATGGGAAAACTGGAAGGAATTGGGTTTTGTTTTTCTGCTAAGACCAGGAAGCAAACCACTGGAGAGCTTAAAAGTAAGGACCAAGGGTTTTTAATCTAGGCTACTGAATTTTTTTAATTGATAGAAATATTTTGGTATGCACTTAACACAGATATTTGAGTGTCGCTGTTTAGACAGGGTCAGCTTTCTTTGAATTATATAATTATGGCTTGGAATCTCAGAACAGTAAACAAAACACTATTTTTTCCCCTGACATCTCAGAATCTGTTACAATTGATAACTTAATTAAGTGACAGTGTTGGTACATGTATTTTGCAATACAGATGGTGCATTTCCAGGTATTAAATATCCTGAATGAAGGCAAATGCTTAATAGTTACTTAACTTCATTTGTGCCAGCCCAGAAGTCTTCAAATAAAGTTTCTGAAAATGAATGTATTTGTATACGATGGTGAGAACTTCAACAAGAGGGCTGCTAAGGTGCTAGGATTGCTGGTTAGTGATTTACACGATTAGGTTTCAACTTTTAGGAAGAGAAAGAGAATTTGGCTTTTGGGATGGGGAGTGGTTCTGGCTTTTGGCAGGGGGTGCAAATATTGTTTCGTAGGGGGGCATTGTTTGTGGTTTTAATATTGACTTGATGTAGATTTGCTGATCAAGTCAAAAGCTTTTCAAAGTTACAAGTAAAATTATAAGCTAAATAATCTGCGGGAAGGCAGCCTATTTATTTGTTACAGTGGGACTTTTTATTGTTGTTTGTAGGACTTTTGATGAATAACCTCAAGTGCAATATTTTCTGTTTTGACCTTTTGCCAGAGAGCTCTATAAACACTAATAATAAATTTTACAAGGAAATAAACTTCTTTATAAAACCATAACATATTTCTGCCACTGCTTCACGTGCTCTGAAGGCTGTTTGAATTTCCATTTGGTATTTGTTTGATATATTTGGTTAATTTTTTTTAACTTTGGTGATTGTAGAAATGTTACCTTCACCAACATCAGCAAATTAAAAATGTTTCCTAGTAAAATTTTTACTGCTTGTTTATAATGATAATAAAAATAACAGGTTTTGGCTTTTTTCTGTCATTACTCTTTTTAAAGGAAAAAGATGTTGTTTGTACATTGTGTATGTGAAAACTCAACATCTGCTTCACTCTGCATAATTATGTGTGAGCAACTGGCACAGGGAAGTAGCTTATCTACCTTTTACAGAAACAGACCCTTATTTGGGATCCGTTTCCACAGTTGTCTTCTAAAATGTATTTTCATTACATCTTTCTGAATTTGAGATACTTCACCAAGAAATTATGCCACTACTCATCCAGTAAAGTATAATAATTATCATCTGAGAAAATCAGAATGTTAACAAGACCGTGCTACAGGTAGGTAGTTCTGTGAGAGAGAGCAATGTAATTTTATCAGAATCTGAGATTTAAGAGAGTTGTACTGACAAGTCTGAAAACATAACTGGAGAATATTTAGTCATTATTTCAACTTCCTGTAGCTCTGAAAGGCCTGATCTACTTCATTAATCGTAGCACAGAGCTTTGTGGGGGAAGGCAGGCTGGGAGAATCATTCTAATGATACTTGAAAAAATTCTTCCACTTCTGCTGAAAGCAAGGATGTTGTGGCCTTACCCATAATCCTGAACAGGCTGGGGAATTGTCTTTGTATGCTGTGCTGGGCAAATGTGTGTTTCTGCTGGCATTAAATGATGTTAAATACTTACTGTTATTTCAGGGCTCCTAACTGCCAGGAACTTAAAAATAGTGAGAGCTCTGGATTATATATATGTCCAGATATAGCCTGTGTGTGCAAATCATGTGCCATTTTATAATGGTTTTACATACACATTAACTGTTTTAAGTTTGTGTATCTTTTGACCAGATCTTTGTTGCTATTTATTCTTTTTAAAATATTGTTCTTTTAGGAAAAACTTTGTTCATAATGGTTTTGGGCACTGTTACAGGGCTACCATGTGTTAATTTCAAATTCACTCTTGATGGATGGGCTTGTATTGTTGTGAAAATTTGATGCTTTTTTTTTTTTTTTTTTTACTTTTAGAAGAGAAGATAGGTAAATGTCACTTTTATATCTTATTTTTGTAATTTATCTCAAGAACTGCTATTTGTGCTTTGCTGTTATTCTTTCCTGCTTTAGCAGGTTTGAAGCTTCTGAATCTGATCTTTTAAGTGGATATGTGTAGATTTTTATGGAAATGTGTATGTCTACAGCTGCTGGAAAATGAGAGAGTATGTGGCTGTGAAAGATGACAGATTGCCAGATAAGCCTACCTAACTGAGATCTGGAAAAAACCAGGAATTTCCAAGCAGACAAGAGGTTTATCAAAGAGGAAGAAAGCAAACCAATTTGAGAACTTTGCACAGCTGTTTCAACTGAGATATTTTATCCGTCTGATATTATATAATAATTTGATGCCAAAAGTAATACATAAATATTTTTTTTTATTATTATTTTGAATCAGTGGCATACATAAAATTGGTTTCATATGGTCAAAAGCTTCTGCATTTCAAAAGAGAATAACCAAAAGTTTGGCTCATCTTGCATTTCCAAAATACTGCAGCTAAGTAACAACTACATTTTCTGAATCATTTAGTAAACTTGAGAGTTCTCTGATCATAAATCAGAAGAACTGACACTTTTCTGCCTTTCTAACTGCAATAAGTTTTTTATTTGCTAAGAATGCACATAATAAAAACCTTACTTTGAATTGAAGGGTGATGCTTTTATATAATTTCACAAATTAAACAGCTGTTCTAAGTGAAAATTTATTTTCTTAGATATAGGAAAGGAGATACTGCTTTCATATTACTGTGCCTGTAGGTCTCTAGTTCTTGAGTTCCACCATCGGAAATGTATAAGGAACGCTCCATAACAGGATGCTTGGACTCCAGTGAACTGATGTGCGGACTCCAGTTCATGTATTTGGAGATAGCTCATGACAGAGAGAATGCGTTCACTAGGTAGAAGTGCAGCAGATGCCAAACAGCTGTGAATCATCTGTATTCTCTTCTGGAAGAAGAGAGAACCTTTAAGCCTGAATTGAAGAAAGATTTGGTTGGTTTGTTTTAGCACAAAATGGACTGTTTTAACCCTTTCTCTCCACTCCTAATGGCATTTGTTTATTAGCTATCCTTAGATTAATAAGTAATTCTGTTGGCTGCCAGTCCCTCATAAAGCCCTTCACTTTATATCTCATTAGAAGTCAGTAAAAACAAAGTGTCAGTTTTAAAGCAGGATCCTGTTTTGTCCTTGTTGATGTCACTTGACATTAAGTACCCGTAAGTAGCTGATCTTCACACCTACCAATATAAACAGCTTCAGTACTATGCCTTGCTTTTGCGTGTGCAGTGCCATTGCACTTTGATACCCAGAGCTGTCCTGCTGCTGTTCAGTCCCCTTCGATTTCTTGATGCGCAGGTCTCTGCTGCTGCCTCTTTTTCTTTAACATTTGCACTCCATTTGTCTAGTTTTTTTTCCTCCCCTAGCAGATGATTTTTTGTATCCCCTGGGTTCGTCTACTTTTCCTCTGCATCAGCCACCCTCCCTGCCAGAATTCTCTGCTCCATCAATAAAGGCGTAATTTGGAATACAGTTAGACAAGAAAATGCCTCTTTTTCCTTAGCCTTTGATTGTTTTCAACCAGAAAAGAATAGTTTTAAACCTAAATCCTTCTACCTTTCTCATCAAACATGAATGGCTTTCCCCTTGACAGCTTTTTTATGCAGCTGCAAGGTCCAGCAATCTTTTTGCGGAGCACAGCGTGTTGTTTCCCGTCCGACACAGAAGTGCTCTCCGCAGACACACACAGCGTTCTCGGATGCTTGCTGTGAAACCCTCAGAGCGTGTCACAGTTTAATGGAATGGTTCGCCGTGTCCACCGGACAGCAGGGCTGCTAGGTGCCAGGAATGGGATAGGAAACGCTGTGCATGTGGGGTTTGGGTTTGGGTTGGGTTTTTTTTTTTCTTTGGTTGTTTTTTTTTCACAGAGAATCAGTAGAAAGAGAAGGATTGGGAAGCTTACCGAGGGCTGTAGTTTTAAAAGTTGTCTTGAGAGACATGGGAGGAAGGAATCTGAAATGAGAGAAGGGAGTTTGAGAAAGGTAATTTGTATGCAAAAGACTGAGAGGAGAAGGCAAAATTAACAATACTGGTTTGTCTACCTTGGAGACTGGAATTGCCAAATCTTTTCCAGTCTCTCGGAGGGGGGGGGTTGTTTTGTTTTTCATGGCTTAGTGTGAATTTGGTGACCCATCAAAAGAGCTATATAGGCACCCAGAAATTGGCTGTGATGGTAAGAAGTCATTGATTTGTTGTTGGAACGCAATAACGAACTGTGAGTGTTTCTGGATTATCCTTCTGCTCTTGCTGAACAGGTCTGACACGAGAACTGCTGTTCTCTCCTTTGCGAATCGAAGCGTGAAGATTCGGTGAGGGTGTTTGGGCATGAGCTGCTTGCACGAGTGGATCAAAGGGATGGGAGGCTGAAAGGCTCGCTGACGGACTGTCACGGGGGCAGTTTGTGTGTGAGGGCAGCTTGGAGTTCTGTGTGCGCAACGTTGTTGTTATTATTGATGTTGAACAAAGGATTATTTATTTTTTCTTTTTTAATCTGAACCAAAGCTTTGTGAGTTTTGATGGCATTTTTCCTGAAAGCAAACATATTAAGATAAGGTTATTCAGTGTTTTGCCTGCTTTTTAGGCTTTTGTTCCCTGAAGTTACAAATTAATGTTGTCTGTGTCCTTACTGCAGAATCAGTCCTTGACTACTGTCGTGGAAGGACTGAGGTTTTTTGTTTGTGTTTTAAAGCAGGCATTTTAGTAGCTAGTATTTACACAAGACACACAATATTATTATGCAGCTTAGAAGCCGGTAGGCTTACATTTTATTTGACACATTCTCTGCTGACAAGACAGTTGTAGGAATATGATTGTATTTTAAACATTTTAGGAAGTGCTGTCTTATTGCTCGCTAATTTATTCTTAATTTAAACAGCCGGTAGCATCTTTAAGGTAAGAATTTAAAGAGAGACAGGCTTGGGTTTTTGCATCTTTTATATCCGCTACAGGATTGGGTATAAAGCAGTTAGTACATCAAAATCAAAGAAAATGCGTAATGCTGCACAGATGTAACAATTCTGTCAGTTGTTTGAGAGAATTTTAGAGAAGATATTCCATGATTTAAAGTGGTCATGATACGATAGCAGATAAAAGTGCTTATTTCCCTGACATTATGTTATAAAATAACCAAAGCCTCACTTTTTGACTTATTTAGTGGGATGAGGTCTTAAAAAGCTACCAAAAAAATCTAGTGTTGTCTAAGTAGATGGAGAAAAACAGAGTTCTTGAGGTTGTGCTGCGAACAAGCATGCGCTTCATAAGTAAGAGTCCAACAAATTCAACATATAGCAGAGAACGTAAAAAAAGAAAAAGACTAGCTTTGCTAGAAAAGCCAGGTAGTCCCATCACCTACTGCTGTGACAGAATTTTGCTCTGCTGTTCCTTTCCACCTGCTACGAAAATGCACCGTGTTACGTTTTGGAGAAAAAGACCTGTTCCACTTCACTCCATTGGATGCCACACTTAAGAGGTTTCAGAAGGTTTTTCTTCAAGAAACGTATTTAAACCAATCCTTTCCTCTTGCAGGTTAGAATTCTAGTTTAATTTAAGTCAGTGTCTGTATTTCCACAGGCTCTGGGGCACCCTGGTTTTGCTTCCAGCCTTCTTACCACAGACATTATCACATGCCATGAGGTTACAATTACACTTGTTTAAGAAAAAAAAAAAAGAGAGAGGAAGAAAAGAAACATTATTATGATTTGTATAGAGCCATGATACATTCTGTTGATTGCTTGTGGTCTTTAGAGAACCGGACACAGTTCAGGGTATTTCTGGGTCAGTGATTTTTCTATTTTGATGGTGGAGGTGTATAGACATATGCTCCAGTGCTTTTACATTGTGTTTCCTTCTGTTTCCGTATAAGCCTTTGAGAAAGAAGCTGAGGGATGTTTGGATAGAAGGCTGTAACTTTTCTGTGGAGTTGACATAGTCAGGGCACTGACTGTTGATGGACAACTCCCTGCAAAGGAAATGAAAATGATGTTTGTAAAACAACAAAGTGTATCTCCAAAAGAATTGAGTGAGAGGCAGTGTGCAAGAAGATGAGGTAACCACAGGCAAATGTGCTTCTCTCTTTGTCACTGGGCTTTTCTGTCATGTCTACTAACTTTAAGCAATAATGCAAAAATAAGATGATGTTTGTATTTTCCTACCTCTTCAGGGTGGGAAATTACAGGTTCATTCCAGTTTGTTCTGTGCGTGTTGTGTCTGGCTCTTTGGTTTACAGAGTTACTAAGCCAGTTCTGGTTCCATCACCACTGCACTTTGCTCAGTTTTATCAAAGTTCATTCTTTGTCAATCTAGGTGATTCTTACTGTAATACCTTTGATATGACGTGTAACAACTAGAGAAGTAATGACATACAGTATTATACAGCAATTAACATCATACAGTTCAAATTGTTGGCTATTTTCACCTAAAATCAGATCTCCTTGAGGTACACATCAGACTTCCCCATACTCCCACATCACCCAGTACACCCAGGTCTTTGAGCAAAAGCCATCCCATGCATGGGTTTGCCTTTGCCTGAGGAATAACCCAGCCTGTCTTCCCCAACATGTTCCTTACATGCCACCAGGGACTTTATCCCCTTGTACAGTACACAGGGGTTTGGACTGGGCAGGGCCAGCTCAATTGGTGGATCCCCTGCTGTTGACTGTGACTAACCAGGTGGCTTTTGCTAAATGCATATCCCAGTGTTTGAAGGTCCCATCACCCATTGCTCTCAGTGCAGTTTTCAGCAATCCTTTGTGCCGTTTGTTTTTTCCAGAGGCTGGTGCGTGATAGGGGATGTGATATACCCACTCGAAGCCGTGCTCTTTGGCCCAGATGTCTATGAAGTTGTTTGAGAAATGAGTCCTGTTGTCTGATTCAGTTCTTTCTGGGCTGCCGTGTCGCCATAAGACTTGCTTCTCAAGGCCCAGGATGGTGTTCCGGGCGGTGGTGTTGGGCACAAGATACACTTCCAGAAAGTTTGGTTCAGAGTGTGTCACTTCTAGGCATTGCATTGATGCAGATTTTTGTAGTGAGAGCGGTTGTCACAGTATCCTGAGAGGTCTGTAGTGCTCTCATGCTGTGAAAACACCCCTGTGATGCCTTGCAAATTCTTTCCTCTGTTTCTAGCTTTTTGATTTTGTTTTTCTTTAATTTTCTTATAGAAGATATTAAGAGGAGGGAGTAATGTGAGCCAGTTGTCAAAAAGTTTGTTCCTCTTCAGATGTGTCATTTTTGAAAGCACAGAAATTCTAATCTAAATAAACCTTGATGCAGGAAAGAGACTTAAAAAAGGAGGGAACATATGACTGGAAGACCTGAACTTGAATATATTAAAAACCCATCAAATTTTTCAGCCTTAATCGAATCAGATTGCAAGGTGTGATGAGAAAATAGCCACTGTGAGCTAAGGCTGTTGCTGGGACAGATTTTGTTGTAGAATAACAACCTACAATGATATAAAGAAAAAGCAGAACTGGAAGTACAGATATAGTAAAAGAAAAACTGAACTTCCAAGGAGTTGATAATCCCAATCAACATAAAAATTTGGAGGATGCAGTAAGAATCTTTATACCAAGAGCAAGTTGTACCTTGTCACAGAAAATAAAACTCAGCCATGCAAATGTGCCTGAAGGGTACCTCACCCTGTGCTAGGAAAAGTGGCTCCGATTATTTATATCACTCTCAAACGATTTGATATGGCCATCAAGTGAAAAATGATAAATGGATTCTATTTTTTATTTCGAAAAGTAGAAGTATTGGAAAAGGTATAAAATCTGTGTGTAAAGGCTGTATTTCATGTTTATGACTGCAGCTTCTAAAAATAACAGCATATTGCTATTTGATTGTTAGGAGTTAAGCTGTTGCCAGAATGGTCTGATTTTGTGCCTGGTACTTAAAACTATCTGTCATTTAACAGTGTTGTGAACTGTGATATCAGAAAAGGCTAAATGCTGCTTAAAAGAAAACTAAACTCAGCCCTCTACCAGGTATTACTGAATTACAGCAGCATGGAAACAAGACAAAGAACTTGAAACTTAGACTGTTACCACCACGAAAGCTGTTAAATTTAAAAAAAAAAAACCACCCAAACAACCCAACAAAAAAGCCTAGACCACCTATCACTGAGTGATGTTAAAATGTGCAGAAGTTGATATCGTGCAAAAAAAATGCAAAAAACCAAACCACCAAAACCCCAACCCTGTGGGTTTCATACATGTATGCTGCGTTCAGAAAAGGTCACATTCAAATCCACGTGGCCACTGTATACAGTATTTATAGTGGCAAAGCACAGTGGAGAGGATGGTTGTGTTTTCTGTAGTCTCTTTGCCCCGTGAAGAGATTACTAAACAGGAGTAGAACTAAAGAAGGCAAAGATTTACCTGCAGCGTTTTCCAGTGAAGGACAAGGAAAAAAGATGGACTGTGAGTTTCCAGGTCCAGAAACAGAACGTCAGAGCTCAGCATATCAGTTGGAGGGAACTGAACTGGGCGCTATGGAAGTTAAAACCCATGGGATATTTTAGAAATGCTTTGGAAATCTATAGGAAAAAGCAGGCCAAGAAGTCAAGTCTGTGGAAGCAGGCTGAGCTTCTTGAGAGTTGACCCTGATGCAGGTTATTGGCACTGCCCCCATCTCCACTGACCCAGCTCTGAGTTCCTGTGACTGGTACTGAACTGGCTGGGTGTCAGTAACACCTACAGGGGCACGAGGCATGGGCACGTCCCCTGCTTGTTCGCACTTTGTCTATGTGTCCTAATGTTTGCTTGTATTAAAATTGATTTAATTTACAAGAGCTAGCAGAGAAATATCACTAGTCATTGCTCAGGGTACTATTTATGAATACACTTTGCATGCATTAAGGAGCGTTTACAGGAATGAAACCAGTTTGGTTCTCTGTCCAGGCTGCTGTGTGTTGCTTCTAGTACACAAAATGCTCTTCAGTTCCTTTTTTGTTTGCATAGACTGCAGCCTCATCCTTCTGTATATAGATAACAGTTGTCTTGCTGTCAGGTACTGTCCTGTGCCTTTTTTTACAAGTCTCTGTCTCTGAATACATGGCATCTCCTTTTTCTGTTATCATCCATTCTCTGTTTTCTCAGTTGGTCTTTCAATTGAACATAGTTCTGCTTTCAGAACATTCAGTCTCTTGTCCATGTTTGCGCTATTGTCCATCCTTTATCCCATGTGTTGGATGGTGGTACCACCCTTTCAAATGCTGCCTTTGTTGTTGTTAAACTAAAACTTTTTTTTTTCAGTTTTTTAGTTCAGTAGAGTACAGGATGATGCTCTCAGGAGATGGACTCACACCCTTCAGCAACACAGAGAAGAATAGTGCTTCCAATGCAATAGTTATATAAATATGCACCAAGCATCTTTATATTCTTCTTCTTTAGCTTTCTCATATCAGATCCCTGCATTTCATGGTCAAAGAGATGTTAGCAAACATCAGCTACATTCCATTGTATGGCTGATTTATATTTCACATCATGGCCAAAGTAAAGCATGAACTGAAACCAGAATCCAGTGCCATCTAGGCTTTGAATGTGGTTCTCGGATTGGAGATCCGTGTTGCCAAAAAAAAAAACCCAACCAAATAATAATAATAAAAAACCAAAACAAAACAAAAAGAAATCTTGCAATAAATTAAAAACCACACTCTATAATTCACTAGCTATTGTGTGATTATACAGAAGCTGGCTGGACACTTATAGTGGGAAAAGCCAACAAGAATTTTTCCTTGTGAGATCTTTCCAAATGCTTCCTTCACCTGCTGCTGTAACAATAAATAACACGAGACAGTACAAAACAAGGATAAAATGATTGAGCCTAAATCCCTTGATTACAAGATTTATATAACCAGAGAAGTCTGTTCAGAAGAGAAGGATAATGAAAAAAATACTTTACTTTTTACTGAAAGTGCTGTGTAATATATATAATATAATCACTTTGGGAAATAATGAAATGTAATCTCTTACTGAGAAATACATGTGATAAATCTTCAGGAAATAGTAAGCTACTGTACCTAGGAAGGGTACAGTCTGTGCTTTCAGGGCATTTCCCAAGATAAATTTACCTCATGAATAAGGCCTTTAGTTGTTAATTGTTGAAAGGGATCTGAAATAGAAGAGACAGGATTTTCCAAGTTGGAAGCTACATCAGGGAGTTCATTACTATGCACGCACGTAAGATCAGCTGCTCTCTGGTTCAGTACTTGTGTCAGCATTTTTCAGATAGGAATGGTTATTCTTAATTTGTCAGCTGCAGAAACTAAAAACAAATCTAAAGATGGGATGAATTTTAACACCAGAGGGGAGTGGTTCCTTTTTAATTTTGTTTGATTTTTTTTTTTTTTCCTGGTAAAGTGAGCAGTCAGCCTTATTCTACTAGCATCTCAGAAAAAAAAAAAGAATAAAAACAGTATATGAACATGGTTATCAGTAGTAAATGTTGGCCACCTTTTGGCCACGGTGATGATTATTGAACAGATTAAGAATTTATTTCTGGTATTGACAACAAACCCATTACCATATGGTATACAGTGAATTGTGAAGCGTACAGGAGAATTTTGTTTGTCTATTCTTTACTGTCCAACAGAAAAGAAATACTAGCAGTTGAAAAACGATTAAGTGACTCATTTAGAGGGGAAAAAAAGCTAATGACTTTGCACAGAAGTGACTGAATTTAACCATTTTTATTTCTTACATTATAAAGTAGCTGTTGTTTCATTACTTTATGCTCCAAGAAAAAAAGAACAATGCATGTGGTATTCAAGTAAAGTTCTTGTTTGCGTAATTGGGGAAAAAAAACAGAAAATGTTTTCAGCTCATTGTCAAAACCCCTATGTCTGGCATAAGCTTTTTAAAAAAAAACACATTGTTTTCATTTAAAACCTATTATTATTTTCATCTCACAGCCTTGAATTGTTGATTTTTATCCTGCTTCTATTCAGCTGCTACTTTTTCAAGTATATTTTTCTAATCATTACTTGAATTACAGCCAGTCAAGAGATATTTGGACTTTTCTCTGCCCACTAGGAAATTCAGGCTCTGAAAGGATTCACAGATTTACCCTTTATTGTGCACTTAGCTTCAATGGAATATTTATATTTACTCTTGGAAATGGTAACATACAATCGGAACTGTAATACAAAAGTGCATGTCTTAAACTGTCACAGGTTTGATCTCTAAAAATAGCGAAAACTTGATTCAAAAAGGATGCATATTTCTGTCTAATAACCATTTCTTAGCTTCTTGATATTTTTTTGGGGGCTGTTTCAAGGACCATTAAAGATCAGCATTGTCAAGCCTGGCTCATTGGTTTCCAAGAACATCAGGACAAACAAATGTCTGTCATTATAGCATGCCATGATTGAAAGTTTTTTGGGGAATGCAACAGGCAAATGCCCACCAGTGAAGACCATATAGCGGGAGACCTTATAGCGGCCTTCCAGTACCTAAAGGGAGCCTACAGGAAAGATAGGGAAAAATTCTCCAGTAGTCTGTTGTAATAGGACAAGAGGTAATGGTTTTAAAACAGAGGGAGGTAGATTCAGATTAGATATTAGGAAGAAATTTTTTCCACTGAGGGTGGTGGAGCACTGGCCCAGGTTGCCCAGAGAGGTGGTGGATGCCTCATCTCTGGAAACATTCCAGGCCAGGTTGGCTGGGGCTCTGAGCAACCTGATCTGGTTGGAGATGTCCCTGCTCCTGGCAGGGGGGTTGGACTGGACGGGCTTTAAAGGTCCCTTCCAACCCAAACCATTCTGTGATTCTGTATAAAGGTTTGTATGTGCCACTCTATTTGGGCTCAAATGTTTGGATTATTTGCCTGAATTTAGGTTCACTGGACATGAATAGCAATGTCAAACATAAGGCAATATGCTGTAGTCATTTGCAAAGGTGTAAAAATGGGTTGGTACTTGAAGCCCTGGAATAATTAAGAGTGTGGAAAGTCACCTTTGTAACATAATGTTAAGCAAAAGTTTATTAAAGAAACATCACAACTCTATCTTTCAAAATGTTACTTCATTCTACGTCTATTATCTAGAATTTCTGGGAACTTTCTTATTGTCAGTGAAGTGTCATGTAAACACGTCTGTCTGTTCTGTGAACCTCATGGTACAATGTAATGTAGGCTCTAAAACCAAACCCGCTTTCGAATATGTTTCCGAATACAGCTGCAACCAGAGCACGAAAACGGTTGGGTTTTTTATTAACTTGTCTTAAAGCTAGAAGGGAGCTGCTTTAAAGGATGATTTCAGTAATTAGCTGCTTCTGGCAAGTAAGCCAGCAGTCTGACAGAAGCATCCTTTGGTAGAGCGCTGGTGTGTGCTCTCACACTGGGTATGGCCATTGCCTGTCCTAAGGGGCTGGAAAGCTTTCCTTTGGCAGCATCTGTGGTGGTGAGCTGTAACTGCTGGAGACTGTCATTTAAGAGTGAGTTTGTTGGTAGCCATTGAAGAATATCTCACCCACTTCTGAGCCAGAAAATCTGCTGTTTGGGTTTTTCATCTGTGAAGTGTTTTCCCTTGTCTATTTTGATGCCTTTTCTGAAGGCCTTCTATTTTTATCCTTTAATCTGAGCAGCATATTCTACACTCAGATTTGCTTTCTTAATGCTTATGCTGTCTGGAAAATGGCCAAGAGAGAAGTCCTACTGCAATTGCTCTGGAATTTTGAATGTGTCTCAGCTTCAAGATTCATCACTTGCTCAAGCAAGAAGTTAGAGCCAGCCTAGCCATGGGACAAGCACTGGCTAACCTACTTCCACCCTTCTTAGCTTCAAAGACATCTGCCATGGATTTACCCCAGGGAAGTCTGGTAGAGTGTTTGCAGTGAAATATGCATCCCATTTGGTTTCCAGCATGAGTTTCAGGCTTTCCATGGGAAGAAGTGCAAGCCTCTGTGAAAGAAGCCTCTGTGAAAGACCTCCATGTTGAAGGAAAAGTATCTGAATTAGGACCAGATTAGATCTTTCATCCTTTTGAGGACTCCCATAGCACTCTGCTGGTGGTGTCCAACAGGGGAGTGTTGTGTTCTTTCGTTGCCTTTCCTGGTCTGCACAACAGGCTACGTTCCTGAAGTTTCTTTTTGTGACATCTTTCAGCCGGCACTTATGATTGCAGCATTTCCAAATTCCTCGTTTCTGCAAAGCAGAGGAGTCCTGTCTCCTTGTTTTCAGAAGAAATTAAGACTATGATGAGATCTATAGCAAAAGCAAAACTGGGATTAGAATGAAGACCTCCATTTTGCTCACTTGGTTGATTTTATATGTGGGATTAAAAGTGAAATATGATCAGTCTGATCTGGGCTGAAGTATTATATCATTGCCAGATTGGCCTGACTACTTAGAGCACCAGTATCCAGCTGTACTTGGAAATCTGAGGTAAAAACCGTGTGATCAATAAGTCCTTTGCTGTTACAGCTGAACCAAAGGCAGCTTTGATATACAGCATTTTCTGTATTGAAATCACGTCACTGTATGTTTAAGCTGTGGTTCTTTGCCATTTCAGTTCACAGAAGTCCTACCCTCTCTCTCTCCTTTCTTCATGGTCCCACCCATTTCCTTGCTGGTACAAGGATTTAGCTGACTTCTCAATGAGCCAGTTGAGCTTTTTACAAAGAAAAGAAAAAAAGTTTTCCTGTTTGTTTAATATACTGAGACACTCCCTGCAGGTGTGGAGGATGACCTGTGCTGGCCCAGCGGAGGGAGGAGGCAGAAGCAAGGCAGTTGTTAATTTAGATCGATGTAAGGGCCACGGCCTAGGATTCCTTAAGAGCTGCTTGTGTGAGAGCTCATTGTCACCCAAAAACCTGACTGCTGGCAGGTTTGAGCTGTTGCTGGTGGTTGTCTGCCCCTCAGTGGGCCAATTTAGCTTGCTAGTCAGGTGGGAAAAAAGGAGAGAAAAGTAAACCTTTCTTTTTTTTTTTGCTTGGTTAGCAAGCTGAGTTGACTTGCTGAGGGTTCAGACAAACAGGGCCGTAGCAGGGGAAATAGTGGGGAATGTGTGGCCAGGAGGGAAAGAGCAGCAGATCCTCTTCAGAACTGCAGGGGAGTGCAGTTACGTCGTATCAAACGGGCTGGCGGCGCTGCGCGTTCGTGGTGCAGGGACACGATGCAGCAGGGCTGATCTCATGGCTCCCAGCCACCAGAGAATTCAGCCAACTCCTCCCTCTCTCTTCCTCTCACTTCCCTTTTCCTCAGGTGGTGGTGTCCTTTTCTGCCAGCCTAGCAAGCTGAATCAATTCAACGTACAGCTGAAGGAGTGCCGAAACCAGTGCAAGGGAGGAGATGGACGTTTGAGGCCTGGAAGGGCTGGTGGGCACCGGGGGCATGGGGCCACCCCTTCCCCTCCTGGCTGTGGATCAGCACAGCTGAACGCGTGGTGCAGCACTGTCAGTCAAAAGGGAGAGTGGTAACAATCTGACAGAAGTCAGTTATTTATCTAAACAAGCTTCACTCCCCTTTATCTTGATGAGTAATCATGCTCTCTTAGCACCTCTTCATTACTTTAACACGTTCTCTTCCCTTCTAATGTCAGCAGTCCAGTCCTTGGTTTTCAGAAGAACTTACACCTGCCCTAGATGTACATCAAGAAATAGAATAAAACTAATTTGTTCATATGGTTACACTTGATCATGGCAGTTTATATGAAGTATGGTCTATGCACGTTATTTCAAAGCCAAAATGATGAAGAAAATTGATTCATAGACTTATGTATATGACTTACGAAAAGTTCTGCTTTTAGCAGTGTTTTGCTGATGTGTAGGTGGAGTTGTTGGGGAAGGGTAATCTCAGTGTTTGAAGTATTTTCAGATGAAGACTTAGAAGTCATTTATTAAGAAAAGAAAGATAGCATCCTTCTTAAAAAAAAAAAGAAAAGAAAACCTGTATATTTCAGCTTCCTGTTTAAAAAGACTGTCTGGCACAGCCGAAAGAGAGATTTAGCTGGGGAGGAGCACTGCTGGTGATGGTGACTTTTCTAACAGCCTGTTTATACAGTAAAGTACCGGGGAAAACTTCCTGGCAATTGTGTATATGTTTCAGAAGAACACAGGGGAATAGGTCTTGTATACCCAGTCTTGTACAGACAGTAACTGATAATGGTTTTAATGTCTTTTTTAAACATCGCAGATATTTTGTAGGTGAACAAAGCCTGTTATGTTACAAAAATCTTAGTTGAGCCTCTGCTTAGATAAGAGATTTTTCTGCAATGCCAGCTGTTTTCCTGTAGCTTCCCTTTCATGGTCACATTTCTATAAAGGCGATCCAGGAAGACAGGAGCATCAAGGGAGAGCAAGAGCCGTGGTATAATACATACACGGCATCTTCCTCATCAGGGGAAATGTCTGCTTGCAGTGCAAGTGACAGGAGAATTTAAGTTTTTTTCACAACTGGTACATTGTTAGGTAGCCAGTAATTGAATAGAGCATTTTAACCGTAGTATGTGTTGGTATCAGCCTTTTTTCAGATGTAGCTGGGGCAAATTCAGCTGGCAGTTGTAGTGCTTCTGAGTTTACAGTATTCCTGCACTATGAACAGAACCTACGCAACATTTGTCTATTGAAAAACGTCAAAGGGATTATCCAGACAAATATTTTTTCCTTTTTTTCCCCCTCTTTCAGTTTGAACTGATGCTGGCTTGATGTTAGCTGTAACTCAGAAATTTTCCCATGGGTTTCTTTCTGGTTCTGTTCATCTTTAACTAGCAAGTATAAAGAAAACACCTCTAATGTGACAGGTAGCTTTATTAGCTGCTAGCAAGTATTGCTGCTGATGCAGAGAAGTATGTCTTTTCTTGCAGAACATAAATTGATCATCTCCGTGTTACTGAATTTTGCCAGATGGTCCTCTGTAGTAATTTCATTGGTTTATTCACAAGTCATTCTCTTAATGTTAGGTTTAATCTGTTCTGTTTATTTCCTACCAGTTCCTAACCCTCATACTTATTTAGCATAGAAGAATTAAACTGCTCTTTATTAGGGAATCAGTAGTTACATCTGGAAATTCAGCAATTACTGTGATTTCTCCATTAGGAAAATAAATTGCAATTCAGCTTGAGCTTTGTTAGGGAGAGTAGAACATTTGTATGTTCAATATGCTGTCCATTAGAGCAGCGTCCCTTGATCAAAACCAAAAGCACATGGTTGAGGAGCTTCTTGGGGAATTTGTGGAGCTAATTTGAGGTAAGTATTTGGAAAAAAATGAAGAGAAGTATTTCATGCAATATAAACTTAGTCGTATCTAACAAAATGGATTTGCAGAAAATTTGAAAAAAAAAAAAAGTTGGGGATCAAACTAATGAACTGAAGCAACCTTTGCCTTCCTAGTCTATGGAGTTTTAATTTGCTTGTTTAGAAGGCACAGCAGTGGTTGTAGAAGCATATGTTTAAAAGCACTTTAAAATCACCGGGGCATCTAAGGAATCTGAGACACCTGTAGGCTTTGAATAACACTGATGGGTATCTGTGAAGACTTTATGAAATCCACACAAAAGATAGAATTTTGAGTGGCTTAAACCTTTATTTACAATTCAATGCTGAGGAGAAGTTGCTGAAGCCTCTCTCCTCCCTCCAGTCTCTCCCCTTTAACCCCTGAATGGCTGAACTGGATGGAAATGTATCGATCCATTAAATGTTGCTAGAAGCTTCAAAGGCTCGAACAAAAGTTAGCGGTGAACATCTGACTTTCTTGGACCTCTTCAAAACTCAAAGGCAAATTATATTTCTGCTTGTATCCAGGGTAGTACTGAGCCCAGCGTTAAGATAAGCACTGGGTATTTCTCAGATCTTTGTGTGTACGTATATACATATGTATGCATCGTTTGAGTCACCCAGCAAATCACGCAATACCAGGGGGTTTATAAGTAGTATTAGGAATATAAGTATAATGCTCTCACTTGGATAGAATATCATGCAAGTTAGAAAAAAACATATCGGGAAGTTAGGCAGTACAGGTGGTGATATGATGGTATTAAAGCCCCGATGAGAAATAATTCCATTTAGCAACTTCTATTATAGAAGCTTTAAACGTTGACACTACGTGTCATCTCGAACGCTGATGCTGAGTAAATAGCCTTTGTTGTATTTCTGCCAGTATGCAAAATAATGCATTTTCCTCTTGTGCATGTGCTGCGTGTTTAGGGCAGAAGACAAAAATGAGCTGTGGATATGTGGTTCTTTACTGGCTTTCTAACAGCTTTAAATCCTCCTGATTATGCTGTACAGGTGGCAGCACAGCAGAATTACTGGATGTGTTTATTCTGCTACAGAAAATTCGGGTTGATCCAGTAAATTTTTTTTCTCCTCAATTTTATGTATTCCAACACTTGTTTCTGTGATTGTAGCTGTGTGGAATCCAAAGCAAGGTCTTAAGGATCTGATAGCTGGGCATCCTAATGTGCTCCTTAAGTCTCATTCCCGTGAGGAGGAGGGTACCTCGTTGTTCGGGGTCTGTTATCATTGCAGTCGTTAATGGGACATGGCTTGACTGGGCTGTTAGCGTGAATGTTGGAACAAGTGGCTATTTTGTACAGGAAAGTTCTGTATGGATTTTGAAACAGTAATTCATCTTACAAATACCCTTAGAAGTCTTGTTTGACAGTTTATTGTTTAAATCCTTTAATCTAGGGAATTTATCTTTACATAAGATTTCCAGCAAAGCTCTTTTCCTACTGGATTCATGCAGTTATTTCAATATCGTCACAGCTTGCAATGCCTCATTCAGTAACCTGGTGATAAAAGCACTAATAACTTATTGAAAATTCATTACTCTGCTCTACGTATGTAATTTTTAATTTGAATTGACTTCTTCAGTTTTGTATTGGGTAAGGCAGTGGGGCCAAATCTGTGTTCCATTCAGTAAACTGTGGCAGAGAAGTTGAACAGTTCGTTGTTTTTCAGGGTTCAAAATATGAACCCAAAATATCAAAATATCTGTGTCTTAGAAACATAACTGAGCAAGTGAGTGCATGGTTCAGTCTCACTGAACCTGCTCTGTTTTCTGTTTGCTTGAACGTGCCTTGAATGAAGACAAAGAGTGGGCTTATGCAGGCACCCCATTATCATTTCCAGTAGTTTCTCCGAATGTTCAGGTGGGCGAAGCTGATTATTTGTTGTTGACAGAAGGACTGCGTGGAGAACTTGTCCTAACAAGCAGTAATTGTGTGATTAGGGGAGTTTAATGAAGAAAAGGAATTCTAATTCATTCATAGTATTTGGTTTGTTGACAGTTAATGTCATTTTCATTGAATGAAATCTATCAGTGGCACTTATGTTTTCAAGCTCTTTGGAAGTGCTGGTATTCTGAAGCTCTATTGTTTGCATCTAAGACCAAAGTTAAAACCTGTAGAAATCAGAAAATATTCTTCAAAAAAAGTAGAAAACTAGTTATATTTATCCTTTTTCTAACAGAGTTACTCAGGGTCTGTTTTTAATGATGTGCTCAGTGTTAATGTACTAATACAGGTGTATTAATCCCAAATGCATTAATCTGGAATGGTTTAATTTTGATAAATAATTACTTGCCACTTTTGTTAGGAGTGGTGTTAAGAGCAAATGCTGGTTTTCTGCCTTAATTCTGTGCTTTGTGTTCATTGTGGATTTGCATCCAGACTTAACTGCTTGACATGCAAGTGTATGGGAGCAACAGTGTCTGTGTGGACATTTTTCACGCATGTTATTTTGAAATAAGAAGAATGGCAAACACCTGAACCGATATGTAAGTTTCCTGAGGGATGAGGAGGTTTTTCTAGTGTGATATAGATAGACAAACACATTCAAAAATATTGGCAGCACCAGCCAATAGTATAATCTGTACAGAGCAGGAGAGTTTCTGCTTACAAGGAGAGGAGGTACAAGATCTTGGCCTTTGAAATGGCTTGACTGTTCCTATAGACTTCTTCAGGGGAGATGGATCTTCATTGCGGTTCCTCCAATGGAACAGGAAAGTAGATGCCAGTAGATAGTGAATCAAGAATGGAACTTTCTCACCTTAGAAAACAGATTTTTTTATAAGTAAGCCTCCTAATGTTTCAGCCTGTTTATTAGGAATAAACCCCAGTGTGATGTCTGCTTTCCATCACTCCGATTACTCTGCTAATGGAAGTCAGCGCTCTCTGTGAGCGGTTTCCACGTGCACATTCTCAGAGGTTTGCAAAGCTCCGAATGTAGAGATCTGAAAAGGATCTTGTCAAAGCAATATCTGTGAAGATGTAAGTACTAACAGGGCACAAGTGGATAAAATATTTCTGCACCTTAAATCCTGCTTGATCCCTCAGCTGAATTGGTAGAGTGGTCACAGACTTTGCTGAGTAGAAGCTTAGCACTCTGCTCACTTTTTGGGCTCTCCTTGTTTCTAAAAATCTCCCACTCTTTTTTTTCTACCTTTGTTTTGGTTGGTTGTTTGAGTCTTCCTTGTCTCTTCTTTGATAGTGGAATGTTTGAAAGCCAGAAGGTTTTAAACTGGGCCTTCCTTCCCAGGGACAGGATGGGCTTGAAACTCCAGTATCTCGTGAGACAGCCAAGGACTCACTGAGAGGGGGGGAAAAAAGAGGTGACACAGAGGTGGAGCGGGGGGCGGAAAGGGCAAATAAATGTAGACATTAATGTCTCAGAAATTCAGATACTTTGTAATACAACTAGACTGAAGAATTACATGAGCTCTTCTGGTGAGAAATAATTTGCATTTGGAAAAAGGCATTTTTGAAAGTTCCGTAGTTACTGAATGAAACTTGGCAGCACTGATTTATTTGCGTTCACAGATCTATAGCAAATGTAATGTGTTTTGTTCATACGTTACTTTGCTTTGGAGAGAACAGTGCCGGGCCCCAGAAATCTATTATTTTGGAAGGGAACAACACAAAACTAAACTGGTAATATACAATATTTCTCTCCAAAACAAAAATTTTCTAAGAGAAGAACTGAGAACTTCAAGCTTAAAACTACTTATGTAAGTATTCTAGATTTCGTAAGTAAAAAACTAAAAGATTACTGAAATATGGATATAACCAATACAGATGCGGTTAGTAGTGCAGTATCTTTACAATTTATATGTTTATAGCTGTGTAAGACCATTCTTTGCCTATTCAAAAATAATCTTCTGAGCCAGATAATAAAATCATGAGTCTGTAATTGCCCTCTCTGCCTCCATATGGGTATGCATTAGGGAAAATTAAGTTAATGAGGCTTTTTGGCTGGGGTCTGGTTTTTGGTCAGGCATATAAATTAACTGTCAAATTTGAGCATTTTCATTTTGACAGGAAATTATTTTTCTTATAGTGAGACATAATTTACGCTATAAATACATGATGAATCAGGCATTATAATGCAGATGACCCAGTGGCCTCGTATGTTTTCTGAAGTTTGGAGTTGAATACTGGTTCATAAAAGTTCTTATTTAAAAAACGAAGGGGAGAAGGGAGAACTGGGGAGGAATTCCCACAGCTCACAATATTTCTAAAGCTGCCTAACAAAGCAGCTTTAACTCTCTGCATAAAGCTTTCTCTAAGCAACTTGGTGGGTCTGGCATAAGTATCAACTTTGAACAAGATTTTCATTTCTAATCTCTTTTCCTGTCTCAATACTGAATTATGTTCAGAGTTTTGAGATCATGCTTGCCACAGTGTGACACGGGGGAGCTGCCAAAGTCTGCGGTCTCCAGCCCTACCTCTGCATTGATTCCTGCGAGAAGGTGCACTCTGACCTGCGTGGAATTGCCCTTGATCCATTCATGTCAGTGTTTCATAATAGCAGTAAAATGTTTCCCTCATTTCTTGAACTGATACTCCATTACAGTATCCTGAGTCTCTTTTTAGACCCTGTTCTTGTATCGCAAACTTCCGTTGTAGGATTGGAAATACATGGAGGTGAATACAAGTGCTGCAAACAGAACGTGTAATTTTGGAGCATGAGGTATGCACTTCTATCGTGGCCTTTTTCTGTCATCACTGTATTCCTGAAGCATTTATTATAAAATGAAAATAATCATCTGTCTGACAGGCAGTAGTACGGCTCGTAAGTGAAAGTATTGACTCATGGGCACTGGATCTTTACACTTAAAAGTCTTGTGGTGTCAGCTTGGAAGAGAATTTCAGCAATTCTGTCTTGTTCCTGCAGGTCTATTCTTACAAAACCATGTATGTCTTTGCTTCGACTGACATTTCTGAAATGTGTCCATTTTACTGTTCCACGTTTGTTGTGTATAAGGTTATATATGCAGAATAAGGTTATGTTATGCATAAGATTACGCAGCCTTATACCTGTTTGTTTAGTAAGCCAGCCTGGTGATTTGGAGAAAATTGAATTCTCCACTGCAGCAGACTTTTCTTGTGCAGTAGTTAAAAAGATTGAAGGAACTGTTCCCTGCTCCTGTAATATGGTCACATAAGGCGAGTTTTTACAGGGAAACTCTTCAAATAATGAAAATCAATGTGCATCCAAAAATAAGAACCTTTTAATAGTTTAAAGGAGACATTTTTTAGTAACTTTGTAACTCATGTGAATTGTAACTCATGTCTGAATTGTAGTGATGGTTATTTCTTCCAGTTTGATCCGATTCCTAGCTAAGACTTAATTGACTTGGAATCACAGGATGGTTTGGGTGGGAAGGAACGGTTAAAGCCCACCCAGTCCAACCCCCCTGCCAGGAGCAGGGACATCTCCAACCAGATCAGGTTGCTCAGCCCTGGTCAACCTGGCCTGACGTTTTTCTGTAGTTCATTTAACAACCAGATTTACTTTGTCTATAAGTTTGTCTTCTAAAGGAAAAAAAGGGTACCCATGTAAACAAGATTATGACTTTTCCTTCAGCTGTTATTGCCTGGAAGCTTTTTACAAAACACTTACAATTAAACATGACTTATTAACGTAAGTCATTAACATAACTCATAACATTAACGTTTGCTTTCTTAGAAGTGTGCGACAAGAAGCAATAGGGGCCTTTTTCCCCATCAGGATTTACTATCCATCTTCTCTGTGTACTTCTGAAGTCATGTGCAAGTATCAGCTCTTGAAAAGAGTTGAGAAAAAGCATAAGTATTGGAAATGAATTATAAAAACTGTCAGCTTTTCTGTGTGTCTTTTTTCAAAGTATTAAGTACTGATTGCTGGAAAAGCCTAGTTAATCTGCTGAGTGAGATCAAAAGCAAAAATAAGCTTCAGTTCAATTTAGTGTTGCCTGAGATTTATGGATCCTGTGCTGCTCATTTGGCTCGTGTCTGGTTTTTAACCTGTAATTCTAGAATTTGGCAGACTGTTTTGTCCATAGAGGTCTGCTTGCTGTCTGATGAAACGTAATTTGGGCAGCAGTAAAGTAGATGGAAAAGTACAAATGCAGTTTCCCCTTTTAAGTTTTTTTTTCTATACAAAATGATAGAAAAGAAATTCCCAGTAAAAAAAAAAGTTAAATGAAAAAAGGGATATTTGAAGTTCAGCTCAGACTGGGAGGTGGGTGTCCTCTTTGCAGTGTGAATGTGTGCAGGTTTTTCTCCATCGGAAGGAGTACTGGCTTAATTACACGTGAGTATGGTTTGAGTTTAAGGCTCTTGTTACAGAAGATCATCTTCTTGTAGTAAGGGTCTGCGTTTTGGAGCATAAAATGCTTCGTGCACAGCTGGTCTGTATGAAATAATTGACAGTTCTATAGCCCAATTGTTACGTTGCTGTTTCCTGGAAGAGACAGATTGGGTTCACCAGCTTAATCCTCAAACATGTGGTCTATATTCAAATATGAAATGAGGCATAGCTGTGAACAAGCTTTGTGTTTGCTTGGATTTATTTTTGTATATGCCAAATATATATTCCATGCAAATGCATCCCCTGGGTTCTCTTCGTAAGCTGCTACTGCGACCCTTTCCATGAGACCAGTATCTCAGCTACTTTTGTGAGGAATGTGTTGCGTACTGGGCTAAACCTTAAGCTTCAAGTGGATTCCACTGAGAGGGAATGCTTATGAAAAGACAAATAAAAACTGTTTGACTGGTTTCCTTACTCATCTGTTGTTTCTGTTTTCTGATACTCATCAACTTTCAGAGAAAAAAAAAAATGTTAATAGCAAATAAGTAATTTTTTATTAATGATTGAAATTATTCTCTCCATGTTCTGTGTCACATGAAATCTGTAAAAGGGATTTTATGATGTATTCTAATAGCCTCTACAGCTCAGCAAAGAGTGAGAAAATGTATTAAAATTAATTCAGTAAAAAAAAAGTAAGTAAATCAGTAAAGCTGTGTAGATTAAATTAAAACCAAATCCATGTTTTAGTCTGTAAATGCAGACATTTATAAAATAAATTGATATATCATGTTACTTTTGTTTTTCTTTAAGATGACTTCATGTGAATTAGACTCAAGTGTGGAGTTACGAGATGTGTGGGAACATGTTGAAAGGTATTAGCCTTATGCACAACATCACCTCCTCTGCGCTGTGTAGATGGGCAGGCTTTGGGGTCTTGTGAGCTGTTTCTGATATTGGATATGCTAGCAAAAGTGGCAGATATTTCTTGTCGTCGTCTAGTTTCTTTATCCATGCAAAATTTTTTTATTTTTTTTTTCCCCTCTGCGTAAAGCATAAAGGTAGCAAAGGTAAGCAATTTCTTTGCTTGCTGTTCCAAGCCTTGTGGGTTTTTTTACAGGTTCTTGCAGTTCTATCTGCATTTTTTGGGTCCATCTTCCTCAGGGTGCTTCTATTTCCATCACCTTCCCTCTGCTCCATTTCTCTCTGTCCTCCTATCACTTCAGTTCATAGAATCATAGAATGGTTAGAGTTGGAAGGGACCTTCAAAGCCCATCCAGTCCAACCACCCTGCAAGGAGCAGGGACATCTCCAACCAGATCAGGTTGCTCAGAGCCTCACCCAGCCTGGCCTTGAACGATTCCAGGGATGGGGCTTCCACCACCTCTCTGGGCAACCTGAGTTGCCTGTTCCATACTGAAACTTGAATGTAGTTTGGTTTTGCTGCGTACAGGTCAGATGCTGTGATTGTCATCTTGAGGGAGATTTCAGCAGCCTGCACCTCAACGGTGCCTGGGCATTTTTAGTGTGGAACGTCTGTGTGGAGACTGACAGCATGTCGAGCAGCAGAGCTGAATTTTAATCTTCCGTTGTCTTTGAATCTTTCTTTCATAACTGTACTTGTGATTTTTTTTTTTTTTTTTTCCCCAGAGGACACTGATGTTTTACCTTTTCAAAAACAATAAGAAAAATGTATATTCTTAGTGACCCTCTTTGATCAGAAGATTGTGTTAACAAATTCTTTTTTATTTTGAGACCAAGAAAGAAATGCCCAAGGGTGACATAAATCATGAGTTCCAAGAGCCTTTCTTTTAGGTAAAGAGTTTTCTTCTTACAGGATTGAAACTTGTGATCTGTCATCAGATCTTAAGTTACTTATTTGAGATTTTAGCATGGTGTTCTGTCTTTTGCTGAATCTAGGGGAAGCTATTTACTTCTCTTAACTGAGGGTTAAATATTGAGCCAAGCTTTTAATTTTTAGATAAACATTTAAAATCCTCATGGTTTTGCTCACTGATAGTAACTAATAACAAACTAACTTCAAGTATTTGCAAATATTCAGAAGCACAGTGGCTTAAGGAGATTGTTTGCTTGATTTTACTGACAGAATGCACAAGCCCTTTTTGAAAAACTTTTTAAAAGTACCAATCAAGGGCTGCTGGGCCTGTCTGGGGTGGAGTGAACTTTCCCCACAGCAGCCCCGCTGTCGAGGGTATGGATATCACACCAGCGATGTGGCTCTGGCTGAGCGGTGCTGGCACAGCATCAGGGCCGCTCTGCAACCCCCCGTCCTCAGGCCAGCGGGCTGGGGTGGGCAAGGGGCTGGGAGGGGACACGGCCAGGCCAGCTGACCCCAGTGGAGCAGAGGGATATTCCTGCGGCACGATGTCACGCTCAGCGATGAGAGCGAAGAGAAAGGGAGAGGAGCAGGGTGGGCATTTGTTATTAATGCACTTGTCTGCCAAAGCAGCCGCTGTGCGTACTGAGGCCTCACTTCCCAGGAAGTGGCTGGACATTGCGTGCTGGTAGGAAGTGGAAATAAATCTTTTTTTTGTTTTGTTTTTTCCCCCTTTGCTTCCATACGCAACCTTTGCTACTTTTCTTTTTCTTTTTATTTGTTTTTTTTTGTGTGTTTTTTTTTTTTCCCCACCTCTTCTCCATTAAACTACCTTTATCTTGACCCCCAAGTTTTCCATCTTGTTTTCTCCCCCTGCCCTGCTGCAGAGGGGCAGTGAGAGCGGCGCGGTGGGCACCTGCCCACCAGCCAGGCAGCCCAGCACGTGAGCCCTGCGCTGCTGGAGGCACAGGACACAGGCCGGTGCGCTGCGGGACAGTTTATCTTCCTTCTGAAGCAACAGCAATGGCAAAGTAATACGCTCTAAATAATCATACTTTGCTCCAACAGTTGAAAATGAATTGTAGTACAGGCCTATGTAGCAGCGTATAAAACATTTCTGTGTAAAGCATAAAAGTTCTTCGTTTTCTCTTGCGTTAGAAAAGCCTTGCTTTCACGTTTTTTGTCAAGAGAATGGTTTATTTCAACTAAATGGAAATATTTAGAATATAAAGGACATTCCTGACAAGATCATGGTTTTTAATATGGAATGGATTTTTAATTTTAACTTCTGTTGCTATTTTAAATATTGACGTTTAAAATTGTTGCTGGATTTGTGAAGCAGCTGCAGTGCTAAGGATGTCTTCTGGTTGCAGCTGGATAACAAGAAATTATGTTGAATTGGAGAATGCCAATTACCTTTTCATTATTAGTAAGTTAAGACATTCTATCTAGAACAATTTAGAACCACAAGACTATTGTGACAACAGATGAATAAAATAGTGAAACACTAAGATGCTGTCAAAACTATGCATAGTTTGGTTTAAACAAAAAGAACATTAAACCAGACCTTATCTCGTAAAGGGAAGGAATGAAATGAGTGAAGTATGCTTAAAAAGCAAACCTCTGTGTCGGTGTTCGTCACAGAAGAAACTTCCCTGGATATTTTAAAAGTTGCCACCTTGTGAAAACAACATCTGTTAAAACACAGCAATCCAAGAAGAACTTGTTTATATGGACCCATTCTTCTTTCCTGGTACTTCTGACTCATAATATTTAGTTTAGTACAGTAAACATTGAGATTAATTTTTAGTAAACAACTACTGAAGCTAGATTTCTATAAAGCGTCATCATTAGGAAAAGTGTGGGTTTTTTAGGAAGAAAGCATGGTGGTTTTTAACTTGAATAATCAATGGTGGCTATCCTTCTGATCTTTTATGTCACTCAAAAGATAAACTAACCCCTCAAAGTACATATCTTTTTATATGAAATAAAAATTTGTTAACTAATTCCATAAGATTATAGTTTGTATTAGCATGCTTCTGCCAAAAATACTTTGATCATGAAGACACTTTCCTTTGAGCTATGATGAACATTTTGTTATCCAAAGATATAATTAGCATTTTAAGATTTAGCAAAAGAAGGGAAGGGATGAGCTTTGAGTCATTTGTCATGGCACTGATCTTAAGTTTCCTTTTACTTACTTATTTCACTTTGTGTGAAGATGTGATAGGTCTCATGTTGCAGCTGAAATGATATAATCCAGGTCTGATGGTTGTTCTACAGTGTATGTATTATGTTCTCTTGAACTGTTTGACTGTTAGACTGAAAAATATTTAAAGAGAATGCAAGGACCAGAACAGCTGGGACAGCATAGAAGTTTCAAGTTTTGTCCTTTCTTTTTTTCGTTTATTCTTTTTCTTTCCTTTTCTGTAAGGCTTTGCTCTTTTCCTATCCTTTTCCTTCAAAGGACAGCTTGTTTATTTCGTGTTCCCTAAAGTAAGACTGGAAGACACACCCTTCCTTCATTTAATGAAAGCTTCAAGCAGAAGGAGTACTTGAATGTGAGTGTGACATGAAAGGCAGACTGCGGTCTGCTGCCATCCTACCAGTAATCCCAGTGCGGGGCTGGTGTGGGAGCTGGTACTTGGGGGGGGACGATGGGATGGGGGCCAGCGGGGCTCAGTGGAATCAGCAGGGCCGGTGCTAAGCGGAGGGATGTGCAGGAATTCATGTGGACTTTGAACTTGGAAACTCCGCAGCTTGGAGGTTGAGAATGAGCCCAGCCTGTCACAGAAATATTAAAATTAATGATAAGGCTGAGTAAAACTTGTCTGGTCATCTTTTGGTGGTGATAAAGTAAGTGTCCATTATTTTGCTCTGTGTGTGTGAAAATGGGAGGTTTTTTCACTGTAGCTGTGCTTTAAAGTATTGATACTTTCTTAAAGTTTTTCAGGTACACTCTTGATGTCCAAATGACCTGGTGTTTGGACAAGCCATTTTAGAAGGCCTCATAAATCAGCAGAAACGCCTTCTGTTCTGGACACATTGATGCATTCTGCTGAATGTAGAAGATGAGGAGTTTTATCCCATTCAAAGATGAATTCATTTTGCTGACTCATTGATCCCTCTGGAAGCCATGTGTCCTGGCTTGGCACGGCACTATGCCTGAGCTAACATACTTCCCCTCGCCGAGAGAGCTTGTGTCTGCCTGCGAAGGATCTTGCAGATGTGTCAGAAATGTATTGTGGATCAGAAGGTATAAATATGACACCAGTTACGCACTGGATGCAGTAACTCTACTGAAGCCAGCGAAGGCAGGCTGTATTTTCACTGATAAAAGTGGAAACAGAAACTTCTTCCATTTAACTGAAAACACGGTACAGCAGCTTCGTGTAATTTTTTAACTTTACATTTTGCAGATACTGTATATAAACCTGGTTTATGTCTTTTCTAACTGGCAGCCGGTATAAACACAGTATCACTGTATGGAATGAAACGTGAGAAGTTCCCCTTGGAAACCAAAACCAACCTAATTCAAACTAAAGTGCCTGAAGTGTCACACTTGGTTCAGTGCTAAAATGCTGACACACTTGGTGCAGGGAAGTAGCTAAAGCATGTGTGTGGGTTAAGGTAAGTGCACATCCTCTATTTCCTCTGGTAGTTCTAGTAAAGGGTTTTTTTTCT
Organism: Ardeotis arabs; assembly: GCA_011801015.1. Taxonomy (NCBI): domain Eukaryota; kingdom Metazoa; phylum Chordata; class Aves; order Otidiformes; family Otididae; genus Ardeotis; species Ardeotis arabs. The sequence continues at coordinate 72,717 of JAAGAY010147953.1, forward strand.
CAGCCTAGAGGATATTTTCTTTCCTCATTCTCCGTGGCAGTCATACAGTACAAATAGCAGCTAGAACATACAGCACTATATTCTCTACTTTTTCTTAGAATTAAGATTTCTCATATTTCAGTGTAGTAGTAAAATAAATAAAAATTTTAACTGAAAAGGACATCTTTTCATGTTCCACAGGCTTTAAAGAGTGGATTCTTCATTTCATTAACAAGCTGGAAGACTTGCTGGTTAATGTTTTTTGCGTATTTAGAAATGATCTTGCTGAGTTTGAAGGAGTGAGTGCAGAGAACCACTGTGAGAGCTCCCTGGTTCTTCGGCTGGTACCTCGGTGACCAGCAGTTGCACTGGCTCGGGCTGTGTTCCACAGGCCCACCGTCGCTGTCGTTTTTCACAGGGTGTTGGTTGAAGTACGCCAGAATAACAGGTCCTGAAGGTATTATACCTCATTAGTTTTATGGTCTTTTGGCAGTGTTTGAAGGGGTTTTTTTGAAGGGGAAGAACATGTTTATTATCGTGAAATTGGGTGCGTGGCTAAAATGCTTCGGCTGGTTTTGGAAGATCACAATTTGCAGTGCTTTCACTGCATTCAAATTAGAAAAGAAAACTTGTTGCTAGTAGAGATGTGAGTAACCTTCACAACAAAGATGTAGCTTTTGTAGATGAATTGGCGTATTTTTCAAGATCCATTTTCTCTTTAAAAAGCTGCCATTTTCTTCCAACCTCCAAAGAAGGCGGGGGCAGGGTAAAACAAGTGCATGTGTGACAATTGCTGTTCATAAGTGTCTCAACCGAGCTAAATATCTAAACACATGCAGCTTGCCTATGAATATGCTACTAAAAGAAGGGCTTCCTGAATCAGGATTAACCAGATTATTTCTGAGGTTATGCTGATTTTGGAAGTTAGACCCTGTTACTGCAAAACGTGGGTCCTTCTGGTTCTGTAATTTATTTTTACATAGGATTTCCCTGGGAAGTGGTGCAGTTTGAAAAAGGCAGGTATCCCCACTTCCAAAAAGAGGTCATAGTGCTTATGTTGGATGTGATCAGAGCAAACATGGGAGTCTCATTCCCAGAGCGTTAGATTTGCTGAGTTTGTTACGCGGTACGGGGAAGCATGTGGGTGTTTCTGGAGCCAGAACGGCCTGTGCTGGCCAGGAGGAGCTCGAACTGAATGTGCTCAGGGATTCTGCAGGGCAGAGGGGCCTTACATCTAGAAATGTGCTTTTTTGGATCTTCCACAGGCACTCGGAGCTTCAGGTTTAGAAATCATATGTGTTGTTAATTAGAAACTTAATTTCTCATAGATTTCAGTGGATCTCTAGAGTCAAAAGAGAAGTAAAAATGTCTTAATGCAACAAATATGAAGAATAGTAAATGTTTTATAAGAAATAGGAATAAGTATTCTTGCTGTATTGATTGTGCTTCATACAAAGCTAGGTTAGATAAAGCGTTACTGGGAGATGTGATTAATGCTCTCACCCTTTTTAATTTTTTGTTATGCTGGCACTGTACTTGAGCTTCACAGTTACGGTCATCTGTCGCCATGGGTCGTTTGTTGTAGTGAAACTCCTCGTTTGCTTACCTGGTAACTAATTCTTTTACAAATAGCATCTGCAAAGTTCTTTATATCAGTTTCATGGAGTTTTGGGAAAATTATCAAAGGTTTTACCTAAATGTTACAAAGTAATGACAGGGAAGTCAGAATTATGAAACCTTTTTTTATACAAGATATTTTTAAGATACATTGTTATTGTGCTTTTGTGTTTTACACTACTTTTTTCAAAATTTGTAATTCAGATACTTGAAATCTTTATTTAAATCCTTAACCATTTTTAGCAGGATGTGTGGGACAAAAAAAGGTGGTTATATTGAGAGACATATGAAACTTTCAAAGATATAAATCACAGGAGCTGCTTAGTAGATCCTTCCCAGCTGGTGCTATAACTGTATAGCCAAAAATGCTGTTTTGTTTTGTTTTGTTTCAAATTCTAAGTTACATTAAGTACAATTCTAGCATCTGTTTCCTCCACTGTTTTTCAGCTTTTTGACAGCTGAAAAAAATCAACATTTTCTTTTTGGATTCAGTTCCCTTCCTTTAGACCGTTATTAGTGTTTTTTTAATTTTAAATGAGAGCAAATAGACGTTGGAATAGAGACTCTTTTTGCTGCCAGATTTCTACAGTGCCACTACTATTTGCTAATGATATATGCTGAGTGCCAGATATAGTACATGCTTACCATCCTTTAGATGTAAATTTTTCTGCAGGACAGGATAAGAAAAAGATATTAAAGAAAAAGATATTAAAGAATAAAAATCCTTTCCATATGTGTAGCAGAATCATTGGATTCTTGAGACTTTGAAAACATTTTACCATACCGGATAGACTGAATGAACGACTGGCTGAATAGTGTCTGATTCAGCCCAGTGAGAGGGAATGCCAGGCTCAGACAGAATTTAACCTGGGAATAAATATCAGGAGTGATGCAGCCTTAGAGCCCGGTTCCAGAGATACGGTGCAACCTTCAAACCACCCGTGCTGTGAAGTCTTACTTATAGACTGGGCAGTGACAAATAAAAGGAAATGTTGACCCGATTGTTGGCTAGGAGGCAGTGATAGAATCTACAGAATCAAATCCCACATGTAAACCCATCAACGAGTTGCTAGGGAGGCTGAAACAAGAGAATGCAGATAGGAGGGAAAAGCTTTGTAGTGCTCTCAGCTCTGTTTTTTCTCAGACTTTCACAAATTGATGGGCACTTAATTTTTATTTCTGCGTATTCTCAGAATTGGTTGAGGTCTTTCCAGTTTTTCCTTCTGCACTGTTGAAAAACAAACAGTTGTAACAGATCACTGGATTCTTGACATGGATTAGGTCCCTTTTATTATCAAAAATGTGTATGTGTGTGTAAAAACTTGTGCTGAGTCACTGGGCTGGGTTTTTTCCCCCCAGTTAGTACATTTGAAGTGATACAGAATGCAAATCAAACACTCTCGGGACGCTGGAATGCATTTGGTGCTTTGATACCCCACAAAGACTTGTGATCTGATGGAAGACATGAGGGAGGGTTTTAGGGTAAAGTTTGCTTTCATTTCCTAAAGAAAACATCCCACTATTGCAGTTGTTAATCAAATAATCAGAATCTGTCATCTAAGATCTGATATAATGTTTCCTCTTTAAAAATGTTACTAATGTACTCTAAATGTTAAAAGCCTACAGGGGAAAAACCACACAGAAGAAATACAATCTGTATGGAAATAAATACAGCACGGTTATTGCTGATCCTGTGGATCTTCTGCATGTACCTTAGCACACAGCTGAACTTCTCAAATTCAAGTGATCTCTTTACCTGTAATTCTATGCTTGTTTAGGAAGTGCTTGTATTTCATTTAACTGAGGTTCATATCTCCCCCCACTCCCAGGTTGCCTACAACTTCTATAACATGAACATTCATTAGAAAAGGAGAATCGGTGAGCATTAGTAGGTACAATGTGTAATGCTTTTGGATAAACCTGAACACTCACAAATATTTCATGTTTCTTTCTCAAAATACCTGCATTTTGAAATTTGCTGAAGTTGAGATTTGCCAGGAGATCTATTCACATATCAATTGACCATTAATTGTATAAGGTGGTATGTGGAAAAGTTTAATGTGTTGCTTTTTATGTGGCTTTGTTTTCCTCTTTACTAGCAAGTTTTAGAGAAACAATCAACAGGCTGCTTTGTTAATTTTGGACATGGCATCATCCACTTTAAAAGGCAGGTTACTCTTTTTCTTTTTTTTTTTCTTTTTTTTTTTTTTTTTTTTTTGCCTGCACACCATGTAGGGAGATGAAATTGGAGGAGAGGTTGTCAGGAAGATGGGTAGGAAAGGAAAAGATTAGCTAAAAGCATCTACTTCCCCAGAGCTGGCACTGCTTACTGCTGAAGCAGATGTTCCTCAGAGGTAACAGTGGGAACCCAAAGAGAAGACCTTTGCAGAACCAGTATTATTATCTTCATGCTGTATATGTTGTTACCTGTTAAATATTGTTCAATAAGTTACAAACACAGCTGATTTTTTTTTTTTATACACAGAAAATGTATAATACTTACTTTCAAATAATCTTGTGAACACTACTGATTTATAACTCTTTGGAAGAGTAGAATTGCCCTATCATTGCAAAATGACATTTGTGTTGTCTTTTGAGATGAAAATTGCTGTGTAAATATATATTTTGGTGTAATAACTTAGAATATTTTAGTTATATTACCTTCACTTGGGTACTGTCTCAAAATCTAAAAGACCTATTCGGTCTTCATCTTGCGAAGATACTAAAAGACGTGTTCAAAAGTCAAATGGAAAGGTAATTTTAAAGACTTATTACATGAGCACTGGTCAGTGTTGCTTCTTAGCAGATTTCTTGTTTGTTCTAACCACAAGTTAGTATCTGCTAATATGGCTTTAAGCATATTGTTTTCTTTCTTTTGTGGTAACAGCTCGGCATAAACAGCAAGCCAAGTAGACAACCTCTTGGTACAGAATGCTTCATTTTACTGGCTGGAGTCATTCTTCCATTGTAAATACTTGACTCTTTAAATACTGGAAACTCTCCAAGAATTAGAGAGACTTGTTAAGGCATGGATGTTACAAAGACTACTTCTAGCAGCTTACAGACAAGAAAAAAAGATGTAAGACATGCTAAAATCATACAGACTATTCCCTTTGCATGCATCTATTCTTTGGGTTTCAGCAGTAGGTTAATTCATCGTCATTAGTAGATAAAAGCTCTGAAAAAGACTAGAAGAATGGCGCTTGCTATTGGGTTTTACTGGGAGCATTGAACTACAAAAAGAGAGATATTCAGCTGTATAGTCAGCTCTCAATTATCCAGCCCAATGAGGCTGGCATGGGCTAGCTCACATGGAGCAAAACCACAGCTAATTCAATACACATGTATTGGACTATGAAACCGTAGTTAATATATTTACCTTTGGAAAATTTGTAAACAGATTTCCTTTCAGTAGCAGATTTAAAAAAAAAAAAAAAAGGTAGGTAAAGCACAGCCTGATATAAGGAGTCTTTACCCCGCCTTTCATTCTTTGTGGAGTTGTGTTGTAGCCAGAGATGTTAGGAGGAGATGATGCTGTGTTAGTGCGTACCCTGTTACTAATTGCACATGGGGGTTTCACATCCAACAGTGTAACGTTTAAGTCTTGGTTAGCCTTCTAGGCTGTGAGGAAAACAGCCTCTGTATGAAAGTGAACACTTTCACGTGTTATTATTTAGCCTGTATGATTAGGATTCTAATAACTTTGAATGCAGAATCTTTTTTTTTTAATACTTACGTATATTCCCAGCACTCCATGAATCAATACATCATGTAATACTTTGTTATGTAGGTATTCTATTCTGTGCTATTGACTGGCTGCATCTTTGAAAAGGCCTGAGACTTTTTACATTTGTTTCGAAGACGTTAACTGTCAGTCATATGGTGGCTGTGTAGGTAAAATATCGACCATAAATTATTATTACTACAGCTCGTACACAGGCTTGATGATTGAACTGTATTTGAGTGGAAGATTGACCAAAGAGAGAGAGAGATCACGTAACTTTTATAATCCTTTCATAACCCTTTTTTTTTTTTTAATAGTATCTTAATTTGAACCTCAGTAAAGTTTTGAAATGTTGGAAGGGATTGTACTCAGCGGTGTAAGAGAACATCTCTGCAGTAATGGACGTACTCACAGCTGTATACTGAAAAGGGAACTAGCTGTATAATCGAGTTTGTTGTTACAGAAAATAAACAATATAGGTCCTTTCGAACACCAGATAGAAAAACAGATCAGCAACTGAGAAAGCATCGTCTTACAGCTGCTGTCATTGGTTCAGTTCTTGCAAAGAGTCTGTTTCCTACAAACTGTAAAATGTTTCAGCCTTTGTTAAGTGTTCAAATCCTGAGGAAATCACGGGGAGTGGTAGGTCATAATTTTTCCGGGAGCAGGACTGGAACACCTTCTCAGAGGTGCTGAATGCTCCTTGCTTCCACTGGTATTAGCAACTCTTGGGAATCTTGAATTCTTTTTGATTACTTTTGTTGCTAAATAGAGTCTGGGACTGTGAAGGTTAAGTGCTGATTTTCAGTCAGTCCTGTACCAGAATTACTATGTATGTATCGACCTTTCTGTATGGAGAGTCAGGGCATGTTTTATTTCCAAAATGTCCTTTTTGCTGTGCCAGATCTTGACTTCTTTTGAGCAGAGATTTGCAGCTGATGTCAAAGCACGCGCTGATTAGGTGATACAGGGAGTTATTTATATAGGCACAGAAAAGGGTAACACAGTTCAGTACCATATAAACTAACTGCATGTAACCCATACCAGATTGAGTGTTTAGGTTCCTTAAGGCTTAGTAAAGTTTGTTGTAATTCTTTTTTTTTTTTTTGAAAAATCTTATTTGCTTAATACATTTCTGAAGTAGGATAAGGAGTCTTCTCTTCCCTACCGCCCGTACCTTCTCTGTCACACTACTACGCGCACCTGATTCTGGATGCAAGCCTGGTAATCGTTTGTAATGCCGTCCTGGTACAGTCACTGCTCAATTAATGCACTGGTATCTTAACACAGAATTTTTTCTAAGTCAGGAGTGATGTCCTTTAGCCTACGGTCTGCCTACTGCTCACAAAATCATTGTGGCTGCCATGTGATTTTTTTTTTTTTTTTTTTTTTTTTCGTTTTCACCCTCTATCACGTTAATGTCTGACTCTGGGTATGGAAAAGCTTTATTTATCATAGCATAGGAGATTGTTTCTAATCCTTGATCTGTATGGGTATAATTTTCATAAATGCTATAGCATAAGTAGAATTCAATGTGTAGTGTATTTTGGGGAATTAGCTCGTTACATTGGAAAGCAGTCTGGGCCCTTGATTAAATGTGTTGCTCTTGTTCACTGCCCAGTTTCCTCTCTGTATTCTGCAGGACAAAATGGGATAAGGTTGTTTCACCATCTGCATGTATTCTTTTGGCACGTTGCTGTTAGATTGTGATTTGGTGGTTCAGGAAATAGAACTTTCCTTGAAGAGTTACTGTAAACACAGGAATGCCTTTCTTAGTATTGGAACTTACACTTTGTATTGAATGCTGACGTGACCTGAAGTGAGCATCAGTGGGGACCAGAATTACGTGTGCTGTTGACAGCTTTGAAACACAACAAATGAAAAGTCACTTATTCAACTCTTTATATTCTTTAGATTTATTTTCAGAAAATCTCTGTAATAGTTGAATGTAATTCCATAGCCAAACAGTTAGCAAAAACAAACCAGAGTAAATCTGTTTCAATTACTTGCTACTTGATCCTTGGAATAAAACCACACAACAATAAAAGTTCTAAATAATTTAACAAATACGATGCTGAAATAGCAGCCTATCTCCGTCACCTGGAAACTGATGAAGATGGATTCCAATTTGGTTATGACAATACTGTGTTCCTCAGGAATTCTAAATCTGAACAGGTTTATACCTTCAGCTACAAGCTCTGTAGTTAGTTTTTAACAAGTTTGTTTCATTCAACTCGGTTATATTTGGCTAATCTTTACAGCATACAGTGTATTGTGAATGACAGCTCTTACTAAGCATTCATCTTCAATGCACCATGTGTGAGAGGTTCACAGGCCCAGACTGCTTTCCGATAGACTGAACTAACTCTTCCAGGAGGACTGAAAACCAGTTGAGATTCTGAGGTGATACAGGACACTTGTTGGACAGAGCTGGAGAATGTTTCCAGCAAAACTAAACATAGCATTACAGAGCTGCATCATAATTCAAATTCTGCTTTTGATTGATTCTCAGATTAAGACTAGCATGCCCTCTTTGTTTCTCTTCTTCCAGTCCATGCAATTTAAAAGATTTATGGATAAAATCTTGAGTGACAATCTCACAAAGTGAGAAGTTGCAGGTTTATCACAGAGTCAGCCCATTTGACCATTTTTTAACACCTTGGCAGGTGTGCATGACAAAAGTAGGCAAAAAAGAAATCCAGAGGAGGGTTTCCCATCTGACTAAACCAAGCTGAAATCTAGAATTTCCAAACTGCAGAAGGTTGAGGTTATTTTTTTTCATTTTGAAGATGAAATTTCCAAAGCTCTTGAAGGTAGCTTTCAAAAGTTTGGCAGACGCCGCAGTGTTTCAATACAGTTATTAGGAGTTCAGTGTTTTTCCTGAGCCAGTTCTCCCATCACTGTACGTATTCAGACAGAGGGTGCAATTTTATATTGCAGCTGGACTGATTAACTGTGGGCAATAACTAAAAAGAGAAGTCTTGTTTTCTTCTCCAAAGCTTATTCCTTCCCCCTCCAGTATATCAACAGTATTGCTAGTCTGACTCTACAGTGAACTGATTTGGAGAACTAAGGCTATAGAAAACTTAACACTAAAAAAAAATAGAAAATAATAGCTTTCTTACTGAAGTAGCGCTCTGATCTAGCTGACCATGGGGTCAGGTGAGTGCCAGTGCTGTTACAGGTGACGGGGATGCATAGCCAGAGGCAGGATGAGTGGGAGAGCTCTTAAATTAATCTAGACGTACTGTAAATCTAGACTTTGAGCAGACAGTTCCCCCATCAGGTTAAAAATTATTTATGGATTATCTGTACTGCTGCTGAGAAGAATGTTCTTGCTGTCCTCTCTGTGTCTGGTGCCGTGATTTCCTACGTCCTCCTGTGTGGTTGTTATTGGTTTTGTGGTGGGTTGGATCAGGGAGCAGGTCCAGCTGAAAACTAAGCTAACAAAAAAAAATTATTTCACCTTCACAAATGTTATTGTTAGCATAGCAAGGGACCAGGTAGCATGAATTTTTCTTTTCTCAGTGTTTCAGATTTGTTCTATTTGCTTTCCCTTAAGTATATACATCAATGGAACACATTATCTAAGATACTTGGGACGTATGCTCTTCGCACGTGAGCGTGATTAACTGAGCTGCATCTCTGAGATGGAGTGCTTGTACGTTCTGTGCTGAACCTGGCTGCACTGCGGAAATGGCATTCTGGCCTCTCCAAACACACTGCACCTATAGCAATAGGCTCAAGGCTTTCTTTTGAAGATTTTCTTTCATTCAGAAATGAGATTCAATGCAGTGCATTCTAGCCTAGCTTTTCTCCCTACTGTTGTTTTCTTTTGGGATTACTGTTTGGCCATTGTTCGGTTCAGGCCATACTCAATTGCCCATGTAATTAGTGTGGAGCTAATAACCATGTACTGACTAATCACGTCTGCTTTGATTTTCTGGGATTATTTTTACTCTTTCAGCTCCCACTGACTTTTGGGAGGAGTTTTTGATGTTTAGCACCTCTTCAGCCGGTGTTGTTTCTGTTATGAGCGAGCTGCTGATGTGTGAAGTCATAGCCATTAAGTGACAGGATTATTCTGACTAAAATTTAGGTGTCTGTATCGAGATGAGACGCTCTAGGACCCCTTTACGGACAGTGAAGTTCTATCACTATGTCCCTGGAGTTAGCAGGCAGTGTGTTTCACCCTGAAGTGGATGCCTGTGTTTGATCAGATGGTTTATGCCATAAGAAATGTGGAGTAGGTCACCTGTTGAATTTTCATTAGATTTCTAATAGAATTTATTTGGAGAGTTGGTCTAAATGTCTGTATAGAACTGAACGTGTAAAATTTGTGGTTTAAATCCATGTTTATCTGTGGAAATAGAAGTTGCCAGACATGAGAATAATTTAAGGAGAGCCATCCCAGGTTAAAATCTAGAGGAGCACCTTTAAAATGTAAATGCTTGGATGCGCGCGACAAAATTTACATTCATGCACTGATGTTTAAAAATTTCAACTATCCAGGAATATTAATATTACCGCTGCAGCATGCTATGAAATCCTCTGCTCGTAGATCAGCATTGTCATTAGTGTTTGAAGACCAGCAGGAATTGTGAGGTTTCTTTCTTCTGCCATTGTAAACCAGGCCATGCTCTTGATTTCCTGCGTAGCTCGTGGAAGCAGGCACAGGTTCCTGTCTTAACTTTGCATGTTCTGTTTGACAAGTTCAGCCTCTTGTTTGGGTAGATACTTCATCTTGCAATAAAAGAAAGAACCAGTTTACCTTCCGTAATCCCGATTCTGGATTATTTCAGTTGTGTTTACAACGCGTTTGTTTAAAGCTGCAAAGACAGAGTTGTGTAGTTCTTGGCTGTCACTAGTCAAGAGGATGAAATTAATAGCCACTCCCTTTTCAGTCCCTAAAGCATTTTCTTTCCAAGATCCTTTTAAGGTGGGTGGCAAATCCATAATGCTGTGGTAATGGTTAAAGTAAATTGCCTCTTACTTGTCCAAATTTGATAAAGATTCAAGTATCTTTGGCAGAAATAAAAGATCAATGGAAGTTCCTACTTAATATGTGTGTAAGGAATATAAAATGGGAAATCAATGCACAACAGTTGCATAGTTAAGTTTAAGAACTTAGATTCTTCTCAATTCCTTCACTTCAGTATCAACACTGCCATTAATAATAGAAGTGTCATTTCCAGTATCCTTCTCTAAATTTGAAAAAAAAGTTTGAAGTACTCTGCATGTGTTGCAACTCAGGACAGAGGAGGTTATGGAATACGAAGCAGGAAGTAGCTTCAGTTGTTGAGCTGTGACATCTCCACGGGTCTGATATACACTGCAGTTTAAACACTAAGCACCTGCTAAATTTTAAACATTTACATTTCTCAGTGCTTAAAATTGCTGAAGGTTAAGTATAGGCATACGGATTTGCAGGATTTCAGGTGAATGTGTAAGGTCTACTTTGTTCCCCAAAGGACGCTGGTGTTGACATTCTGTGAATTAAGACTGGCTTTTTTCACCTTTTTCCTAGGTGTTTACCTCCCACGGACCTACTGTGATCATGCCGACCTGGTTCTGTTCTCGAGAATGGTTTTTTCATGTGGGAAAATTTGATGAGGGTGGAAAGGTGAGTGCCATGGATGACATGTAGTCCAGAAACCATCTCTTTGTTTAACAGCCTCTGAAAGCCCTAAACTTGTTATTAAGAAACACAAGGCAAAGGGGTATAAGTAAAAACTGAGGTCTAAAAAAATCTGGGTTGTACCATATACCTGTTGGGTTTTTTTTTTTTAAAAAAAAAAAAACAGTCATTAAGCAAATACAGTTGTTTTGGGGTGACTCTGGTGACTGAAGAACATAACTGAGATGCGCTTTGTAGATAAATGTAACACATTTGTTAGATATGTCAGCATACCAGGAAAAATTAGAGGAGGATTCAGACATTCAAGCTCTTTTTCAGTCCCTGAAATAGATGAAGCAGATCTGAAAGCTAAACAAAAGTCAGCTCATAGTTTCATTAGGAACCACCTCTGAAAGGTAAGGTAGATTCAGTGAAAGAGATGGGAAGGGAAGGAAGGTGCAGGATGTCAAAACATGGTGATACGTCCTGCTCAGGGGAGAGATTTATATCCCTGCGATGAAGAAAGAAGGGAGGAGGGGAGGTCACAATGTGCCAGCAGACTACTGTCATTAAATCTCACTTACCCACTTGTCTTACATCCACTTGTCAATCTTAGTTCTCAGGCTTGTCGTGGAAGATGTTAAGTAGCTTTTCCTCAACAATCGGGACTGAGGGGTTACGAGTTAAATGACTGTTACCTGAGAGGTGTTCCTCCAGTGACAGTTTGATGTTCTTTATAGATTTCCTGTTTGAGTTCAATTTGGTTGCTGTAGGCTCATCAGCATGGTTATGGAATAAAATCCAGGGATGTCTATTGGCAATATTTCTTGTGGCAGTACTAGAAATACGTTGGCAAATAGATTTAATTCTGATGCATTTGGATCCGTTCTGTGTGTTTTGGACATGAAAGGCTTTGCTTTCAGTGGTTTTGGTGAGATTTTACGGCTAGAATGGGCGGCTCTGATTTTTTTTTTAAAAAACCTTCATTTAATAGTACTCTAAAAAAAAATCTGCTAAGTCTATTTCCTATTTTATTATTTAAAGTACAACATATTATGATTATTATTCTTTTTTATAGCCTATAAATGCAGCCCTCCTGTGCCAAGCAGTGTGTATATATACACACAGACATACACACACGTGTGTATGCATGAGGATATACAAATATTATTCTTTTGTCTGCCAAAAAAAAATTAATTTAAGGAGATGGCAGACAGAGAACAGAATTGTTTAGAATGGTGAAAAGATTTGCCCTTAATTACATGGTGGGTGAGTGGAAGAGCTGGGAATGGTGCCTGGCTCCTAATACAATCTTCATTTGCTGTCCCATGCTCTTTATTTCTTTTTTTATTATTATTCCTTATCATTGGATTTTCATTCTCTGAAGAATGTTTGACTTAACTTCTTGAGCATTGTTAGTAAGCTCAAAAAAGAAAGCAAGCAAGCTAAAACATAGTAATAACAATAGAACAGCAAGCCTAATGATAAAGTTCAAGAGGTTAACTTAGACTAATGTTCTGTGCTTTTTGCTTTTAGTTTTGGGTTTTTTTCTCTTTGTTCTGTTTTTGGGGGACAGTTTTTTGTTTTGCTTTGTATATGTAATTGTGTAGGAACTATGCCACTGGTTATTCACATGTAATACACTGACAATCCTAATCCTAATTATTGTACAGCCACAATGCATGGTATGTCCTTCTGGTTTTAAAAATTATCAATGATGAGTTCAACTTTTTGTTTCTCCCTATTGTGAAGTGTCCAACATGTCAAAACTCAAACTCTGGCTGATACAGAGGACCTTCAAAAAAAATACCCTATGAGCAAGGGTGACAAAAGATCTGAACAAAGAAATGAACATAAGCAATGAAGTCAAACGTTTATCCTGGTTGGGTTTAGGGGACACAAAATCAAGCCCTAAATCTTTCAGCATTTAGCACTGTATTTAGCATTGATCTAAGTCATTCATTCTCATATGAAAAGAATTCCTTTGAGGCAAAGAAAGATTTTCTGTGTATCAATAGAGCTGTTATAAAGTAGTACGGAGAACTCTTAAGGATCTTACCCATATGTGTATGTTCTGACCTGACTTGTGATCTAACTATGTTAATTTGTTCACTTCCATCTCTATTTTTGGATTAGTATTTAACAGTGTGACCTGTAAGTATCATATTGCTGCAAGTAAACACAGAAACAGGCCAACAAATCTCCATGTTTCAGCTTTCTCCATTTGCTAAACTATTTCCATGCCAAAAAGCTGCATTTCTCATTTGGAATTAAATCCAAACACCTGTTCTTCATATTTCAGTGCATAGAACAAATGGAAGATAATTCTTCCATGGAAGAAATTGTGATTTGATGTGTAATTGTGATGTTAATAGTATGGGTAGAATATAAATACATAACTGTCATAGTTTAGCCCCGCTTGGGACCAGACTACACAGTCTCTTTCACTCCCCCCACCCTCCGAGAGAACAGGGAGAGATAATAGAAGAAAAAAGGTTTGAGGTTTGAGATAAGGACAGGGAGAGATCCTTAAAGTTACCGTTACAGGCAAAACAGACTCGACTTGGGGAAAACTGTTTATTATTAAAAAGCAAAGCAGGATAATGAGAAAGAGAACAAGCCAAGTTCCCCCCACCCCTCCCTCTTTTCAGGTTTAACATTATCTCTACCACCTTCCCTGCCCACGAGCAGCACGGGGGAAGAGGGAATGGGGGTTACGGTCAGTCCATCACACGTTGTTTTACGCCGCTCCTTCCTCGTTGGGGGAAGAACTCCTCGCATTCCTCCCGTGCTCCAGTGTGGGGTCCCACCCACGGGCCACAGTCCTTTGTGAAACTGCTCCGGCGTGGGTCATCTCTTCCACGGGGTGCAGCCCCTCCAGAACGGCTGTCCCAGCGGGGCCTCCATGGGCCACAGCCTCCTTCAGGCACCCGCCTGCCCCGGTGTGGGGTCCTCCCCGGGCTGCGGGGGGATCTCTGCTCCTCCATGGGCCTCCATGGGCTGCAGGGGGATCTCTGCTCCTCCGTGGGCCTCCCCGGGCTGCAGGGGCACAGCCGGCCTCACCATGGGCTGCACACCACAGGCTGCAGGGGAATTCTGGCCAGGAACCCCATTACTGCTCCCCCTCCTTCTGCACTGACCCTGGCGTCTGCAGCCGTTCCTCTCACAGAAATTCTTCACAACAGGCAGGCAGACGCCTCTCAGGGTCTCTTCACATCTCATCTCCTCTCCACTTCTCTCAGCCGGGCCGGGCCGAGTGGAGCCCAGTCGCCACCCGGCAGGAGGCCAGAGGGTGAGGCCTGCAAGGCCCACAAGGCTCGTGACTCCCCCTCTCTGCCCCCACTCCAGCTTCTTCACATCATCATCATCTTCCTTTTTTTTCGGGTTTTTTTTTTCTGTTTTTCCTTTCTGAAATATGTTATCGCACAGGCGTTATCAGGGAACATTCTGCTACCAATTGGCTCGGCCCTGGCCAGCAGCGGGTCTGCCCTAGGCCTGGCCGAATCCACCGGACAAAGGGGAAACAACTTCTAGAAGCTTCTTACAGAAGCTGCCACCATAGCCCCTCCACACTAAATAAAACCAGAACAATAAGCTATGATGTAATCTTTTTTAATTACAGGTGGGTAAGCGTGTATGTCTCTGTCCATCCAGGCTTCATGTGAAACAGGTTTTTTTTAAATATTTACAAAATGTTTTTAGAAATCATGTTCTTTCTGATCAACATCTGCAGTTGTTGGAAATGTATTCCTTTTATGTGATCACTGTGGCAATATCCAAGCAAAATCCTAAATAATATCTTTGTAAGTGGTGGCTAAGAACCTGACAGATCTGCTGTATGCTCTAATTAACTGAAATGGTAGAAGTGTTATTTATGCAACCTCTGATACAGGATAATTAAAGCAGAAGTACTTAAAGATAGTTTATTTTAGCAAGCTCTAATGGTGTACTGAGATAATGCAATAGAAATGGCCACAAACCTATAAAGTAACATTTAAAATAGTATCCAGTGCTAGCAGGAGAGTCAATGTGAACCATACTTCTGACTTAATTTTTTAAGAAACTAAAGGGAAATAATTTTCCTGTTATCCAACCGATTTGGACGAAGAGTGCAGTACTTCTGTGTTGAAAGAAGTAGGACTTTACTAAACCCTTCAGAATTCACACTTGAAAATCAGTGTGTGACGTTATCCATGTGATTGGTTTTGCTCCTGTACTTTTTGGTGTCATCTAACAGCTAGCACCATTGTTGAAAAGTCATAAGTGTCCAAAAGTGTCACAAAAGTTATGCTGAGTCAAAAATGTACATGGTTTTGCATAATATGAAAAGCAGATTTTGAAGCTCTATCCTCTGTTAAAGCAGGTAACTTGGTGTCATGCGCGCTGATAGATGTGGTGTCTGTTGTTAGCTAAGCAAAGTTATTGCTTCATATGTTTGACGGTGCACTGCCATTTGCATACAAAACCAACATTTTGCCATTTTATCGAAGTGACCTTGTGTACTTCTACCAAAATGTATCCTTCAGGTTTTGTTTGCTATTAATGTCGCAGTGGAGATCACTGGGAAGACACATTATTTGTCTCTTCCAGCACATTGTCCTTTTGTTCTACTCACTTGTGTGTAATGGCACGAAGGTAAAACAACCTAGCTTGCTGCTTTAGATAAATGCACTGAGAAATCTTGAGCACAGTAAGAACTGTATAACCTGCAGACTCCACTCCAAGCAATTGTGGCTTTATTTAAGCGGTATTATTCTTGACATCACAACTATAATATGCCACACTTGTTTCTTTCTCTAGAGTTTTACCACAACTTGGTTCCAAATTTCCTGTCACCTCTGTATTTAACCTTCCTTTTTAAGTGTATGAAAACTAAAGATGGAGTGACAGCCTTAAAGTTCTAAGCTAATGTTAAAGCCTAAATAGGGGGAAATTGTTCTTAATGAGCCCCAGATGGAACAGTGTATTATAAGCCACTGGCCTTTCTGAATACAAACTGTGGCTCCGAACAAAGCGTCTGGAACTCAGTTTTGATCTATTTTTGTGATAAAACGTCACAAAAACCATAAATTGAGGAGGTGTCAAAATATCCTTTGGTGCACAGGAGACGGTAGTACATGCTGCAAAGCTCTGAGGTAACTTTGTAGGCTATTAGGCGCTAACTTATGCATTTTTCCATTTTTCTCTGCCAGAGCACACAAATGTCATTCCCTCCAGAAAGGCAAGCAGTTACAATAATGTCTGAAAGGTAAAAGGCTAAGTAGGAATTTGGTTTTTTGGAACGTGAATTAAAATATGGTCAGTCTGTCAAATAACCTATCAAGGTGCTCTGGGAAAAAATCTGGATAAAACACAGGCACTAATGGTTTTGCCTTGGTATAGTTAAGGCTGAAGAGATCAGTGTTTGATCTAAAAAGGAAAGAAAAATTGGTCAAGCCAATGATTAATTGCACTTTATAAGCTATTTGAAAATCCACTCCATACCTTCTGTCTAATGACATTTTTGCTGGTCTGTTATTAAATATAATGTAGAATTTATCACCTCCCTTACATTTTACTTCCCCATCGTCTTTCTTTAACTGAATTTCTCTGTGCCAATAATTTAGTTGAAAACAATCTTTTGGAGTTTCCTATGACTTCTTTTTTCCCAAACAATGAAGTAAATGTTACAGGCTTCAGGTCTTATAATCAAGGCTAAATGATGTAAAGACATGAATTGGATGGGAGCCATAAAATAAAGTGACAGATCTGTAGAAAGAGAGAATGTAGAAAGTCGTGGATAATCCTGAAGAGAAGCTATTGATAGCTGTTAATTATGGAGTTAGCTTGTGGTTAGTCTGCTTGCATGCCTCTGGTCACTACCCTAAGGGAAGTTAACCAAGGAGTATTTTAAATTAATGATAATTTCTCATTTAAATTACTTATTTCAAGGAGAAATTGTTCATTACCAAAAGAAAAATACAATTGACATTTAATACAAAACTTGTTTTTAGTGAAAGACTGAAGGATAGATAATTCTTGATAAATTACTTTAGTTCCTCTTTTTTTCCACCTTTACATTTAAGTTAGGGAAGGGCTGCCATTTCTCATTTAGTTTTAGCTTCCAGCAGTTTAGTAGCTGTTTCACTTTGAACAGCAGTTGTTGGTGAGTGAGAGAGTTTAACAGCAGAACAGCGTTTGTTTCTGAGGCAGGAGTGCTTCCTTTAAAATAGGGTGTCTTTCGTGTGCACGTTCATGCAACTGGCCCCTCTGCATGTGCTACTTCTGTAAGTCCAAGATTTAGCTCACGACTTTGAGGAAACGCTGCTGGGCAGCTGTTGATGTACATATTTAAAAAAAAAAAAAAAACAAACCATACTTTTTACTCAACATCTCTGCTTTGCTGCTAAATGACTCTGAGTTTAGAATTTTTTTTTTCCTGTTTAATCTTAGGTGTTGTAATATGCACTATTTGATCCACTTTTTAGGCAACTCTAGCATAATATTAATACTGAAATGTTATTTTTTTTTTAATGAATATTCTGAAATGTGCAATATGAAATGAGTTACTTTTAAAAATAGCAAGGAAACAAACTCTTTCCAAAGTCCTATAAGAAGCAGGTTAGTATGGAATCAAAAGTTATTTCCTTCTCAATTCATTCTTTCCGTTCACCAATTTTAGGCTGCTCTGAGGAATTAAGGCAATTTGGCTTATTCTGTCCAACAATTATCCTGATGATGTTGTCTGGTTTGCAAAAGGTGTGCCAAGTTATAGCCCAATTTTCCTTGATGCCTCTGATCAAGAGGAAGGGTTAATCTTCCCAAACCAGAAGGGGTTTTTTTTTGTGTGTGGATAGATTTCCTTCCCTTGTCTTGTGTGTCATCACTTTTTGTTATAAATGCATGTATTCTTGAAATACAAACCAGGCAGTGTTAGATTTTGCAGTTTCACTAGTTAGACTAGGAAGGCTGAATCTCCACTGGTTTTGCTCACAAGGGTCTGCCACCTCTACCACAGTGCCTGCCAGCTGGCAGAGGCCAGGGGAAGCGTACATACCGAAGGTGATTGAGTGAACAGTAAGTGGAGGGAAAAGAGATGGATGAGGGAGTTGGGACAGATTGATTCTGTGGCAGAATCAATCTCCTGTATTAGGTTCAGCTCTTACATTGTGTTTGTGCCTGTACAGCCTAATGGTAAGTTCTGTCCGAGTGACAAGGAAAAAGACTCTGTCAGCCTGAAGCTCTGCGGTAGTTACTGTTGGTCATCCCAGGGCTACAACGCTCTGCTCTCAAAGTAACACTCTCACCGGGTGTTACTGGGTACAGCATTGCGCAGAGGGCCGCTCCTTCATTAGAAGTCCTCCAAAAATTGCGGATTACTATCTTCATCCCTACTGCTGCTCCTCACCGTTACTGATGGTGGAGCTGCAAGAATTGTGTCCAGAATTGCTTGTTGTAGTGGTAGGTGGCTTGCATCTCCTTGCCAAATACATGTGTTGAGGACACTGCAGTTGCAGGCCAATGAGTTTATCCTGTAGTGCAGCAGAGCATATAGGGTTGGGTTTTGCCTATAATGTGGAAAATTCTGTATATAATCCAATAACATGTAAACTGCATTTTAATTGTGTTTATTAATGCTGAAAACTATTTATGCGGTAGCTTATTGCCAAAATGCTAGATTGTTAATTGATACTTTTAGCTATGGATATTAACTTTCCAAAAATACATTAGAATATTCCTTTAGTGGTTAAACGGCTTTTTCTTCTGAAGTTGTGGCGTTTGACAAAGATGCCTGGTGTTTAAAATGCCACCTGGATCCAATAATATGTCTCAATTGGGAACAAACCCTTGTATTGCAACTTCCTGACACGCTCAGGAGGTGTAGGAAGTCCCATCCCCGCAGGTTCTGTAACACAGTGATCAGCTTTCCTCCCCTGAAAAATGCGCGGCAGTGCTGCTCCTTTGTAATGTGAGAGGCCGCTGCTGAGCAGTACAAGGCACCTGCTCATTCCGCGGGGTGAGCGGACTTCGTTTCAAAGAGCGAAGCAAAGAGCACTCGGAGCCAAGCAGCATTTTGAAAGATCCTTTTGCAGTAACTCTCTTTTTTAATATACATATTAACGGTTATGTTGAATAATGGAAATGCTTATCCAGAAGAAAATGAATTGCAGGTACACGTGATTTAATCGTATATCTGAATCCAAATACGACTGCTGTAGTAACCTGATACATGCTACAAAATTTGTGCCCTGCCTGAAGCAGTCTAGTTTCTAGTGTGACTGGAAAAGAGAAAAGGCTTAAACTTTGCTGCTGACTTGCAGTATTTCCATTAAAGTCCAGAAAAAGAAAAAAATAGAAAGGGCTAAAAGATAAATGGAAAGAATTTGAGTTTGTGTTTTTCTTACATTCTTGATGACTGAGGTTGCTGTCTGCTACTCCACCTTCCTCCAGATTTCTTTTGTAGCTTTCAAAGTAGGTTCATATAAACCGTAAATTGTATGAGGTTCTCTAAAAGTTTTTTTCTGCATCACAGCTCTTCAGCTAGCAGTCAGCCAAAAAGGCAGCCAATAGCTCCAGGTAAGCTGCCCTTAGCCAGCAGTGGGATCAGAATCCATTTTATGCAGAATCTGGGAGCGTGGCTCAACCCAGTGCCTTCAATCAATCAGTTCTACACTGAAGTCTGGAGATGTGAAGTACAGAGCTTTATTTGGTTCTGATTTCTCCCAAAATACATGTGTTCAATTGAGTGTTTTGGATGTGTTTTCCAGGGTTCAAAAGTTTGTCAATGGCGTGTCAATGGTTTGTCTCGTATCTCTTCCCTCCCCACACCCCTCAGCAGCGCAGGCTGGTGGGTATGAGAAACAGTTGCTGAGCTGTGTTGCTGTTTTAACCAGGGGCCAGAAGAAACCACAGGGAGATTTCATGTCCAGCACTTTAATTAGAAAACCTCCTTTTCTTAATTATGGAAGAAACTCAGAAGCTGTGGTAATGGGGGATTTTTTTTTTTTTTTAACTTGTGCTCTTACTGTTTTTCTGAAATAGAATACCTGAAGTTGAGGTTGAGGTTTATGCCCCTGCTATTCATGTATGTGATATTTCCTACTGAAAGAAATTTATTGCAATATCTTTCCCTTCTGAACTTCATCATGTTATCTTTCAGCTTTTTATTGATGCTACGCTTAAATAATTTATCTGGTTTTATATATCAGAGATTTTTAGCCTCACAAAATCATATGGCCTTTTAAACACTGGGTAGGAGGAAAGAAAAAATCTGTATTTAAACATAAAACCCTGAAATGTTCTAGCCGTATTTCCAGAAGTTGCACCATTGCAAAGTGTAACTAGATGCTGCTTTTCTACCTTCAGTATAGGGCTGTATGTTTAAGGCAGGTTTATGCTTTTGTGTGCTATGACATGCAAGTGAATACTGGGTGCCATAAGATTGCTCTTCTGACACTGTGTCTCTGGCGTGAACATTTTCTGATTTTTATGTGGGAAATGTTGTATATGATCATGAAATCTCTAATATTTCTTAGAGCCTGATAGATATGCACTTACAGGAGATAGTTTCTTGCAGTGTTGCAGCAGTATTGCTTGCAGTTCCGTTAGAAAGAATGTTCTATGTAAATAAGTTGCAAGAATCAAACCCAAAGTTTTGTTTTCAGACGTTGCCTCATTCTGAAGATGCTTCTATTAAGGTTTTTATTAAGCTCTCTTACTGTGGGGCCTGATTCACCTTTCCTAAGTAGAGACCAGTATGTGTGTTTGTATGACAACCAAAGAAAAAATGATAATTCTAGTAAAATGAAAAACCACTCTTCTGCAGGCACTGATCCCTTCAGTAAACTATTGGGTTACCTGGCCCTTCAGGCTTCTTGAACTGTTAGCAGCTGGGCTTCTCTCTTCGGAGACTAACCTGCACCAAGCTTTAAATCCCTGTCAGAATGAGATGAAGTTTATTTTTTCACCACTGTCCTTGTGGTCAGCTGTACTTCATTTTTAAATAGCACTGCTTGCTTTTTTAATAGCTTTATCTTTTTCACAGATAAGTTTGCTTAATGACCCATTGGATAACTTCATGGAGATGTACAGAAAGAATATGAACAAAATTATGTTAAACCTTATTCATTTGGCAGAAAAATAAAATGTGTTTTCAGATGTAACTATGAATACTGGTCACTTCCTGGTTTGAAATAGCTGTTTCTCTTCCAGGGTGTTCCAGAAGATTTGTTGTTTTTTTATAAACATATACAAAAGGGTGGTGAAGTCTTTCGAGTAAACCATTGCCTCCTGCTGTACCGTTACCATCCCCAGGCTGCAACCCATTCCGTCCTAGAGTAAGTTGAATTTTTTGGTAGAACTTAAAAACTAGCTTAGTTTTGGATGATTTGGAGCAAAGATGCTTAATCTCTTCAAGACATCACCCAAGATTAATTACCCAGTTGTGTTTAATTGTTAGATTTTGTATTGTTTTGTTTTGTTTTTTTTTAAAAAGAGCTATAAAGCAAGCATAACATAATATGTTGGTAGTATCCTTTTGATGATGGAAGGTTAGTTTTCTGTTTGTTCTTGCTATAATTTGCTTTTGAGTAAAATACTGTAATGCTGGAATTAATTGAAATGATGAATTGAAGTCTTTGGTTTGGATGCTGTTGTCCATACCTACCGGTGTACCTGTGTTAATGATTTAGTGAGGCAGGGGTGGCTGGGGCCATTTTAACATTTGACTGTTCTAAGAAATTGCTTCACCTTCGCCACTGTTCTTGAAAGAAATTCACAGTAGGTATTGTAAGAGCAACGAACATTTTGAGGACTGCGTGACAGCAGTACTCTTTTCTCAACTTCCAGTTACCATCCCTTCAGCTGAGACTCTGTAACTGATCATGTGAGAGCTCGTCATCTGCCTGAGTAACCTCTCTGGTTGTCTAAAGCTCTGAGTCTCTCATCCTCAGAGCAGATGAGGGTACTTTGTATGATTATGTATCTCATCTGCTGAACATGGCAAAAGCAAGCAGTGAAGCAGTAACTTCTTCAATGCGCTGAACACAGTTGCAAAAACATGTTTGAAATCTATCCTAGTGGTGAAATTTTATTGGAGTCTTAATTAGGATTTGTGAGGTTTTGATTCTCACATTTTTTTGCCATGTGAACCACAATGTCAAAAATACTTTTTTTAATTTTAAAGCTTAATTTCAAAATGAACTGTCTCAATTTTTAAAAAGTAAACAGAAACTTATAATACCAACAAAAACCTCCTTTCAAAAAAAAAAATAAAGCCTAAACCTTTCATCTGATAATATCCTGTATTTACATATATTATTTTCCTATTTTAAAAGAGCTAAACCATCTAAATCATAGAATCATAATAAGGTTTGAAAAATACCTGAGGATGTTTAGGAGTAATTGTCTCAGGTGCTTCCTTATAACCTGTTGCCTACTGCTTTTACAGCGCTGGTCTCTCCTTAACGAAAATGGTAAATTGTCAATTGCCGATTCCTCTGCTTGCTCATTTTACCCATCAAAGGCATTCCTCCTGATCAGAAGTCCTGCAAACTGAGCCAAAGTGGTTTCTTTCTCTTAGGTACTGATATTAATGAAAAATCAGGTGAATTTTACTGTTCTTCAGGCATCCCACTCCAGAATCACAGTGGTAATTAAGTAATCTTACTGATTAGTGATATAAATACACTTTTCAGTCAGTCCTATTTGTATGGCTTTGTAGAACTGACTAGTAAAACTAACATTTTTATGGGCATTTTAGTTGTATATCGCTACATTATTTCATTACTGTAAATACTATGGTATGCTAGCATAAATATCACATTCATGGTTAATGTCACTATAGATCTTTATAAATATGGATGCATATGTATATAAAATCATTTAACTCTCAAACAGTCATTCCAAGTAAATAGAAGATATTATTTGGATTTTGCAAACAAATATGACATAAATTATTTTCCTTTTTATTGGTGTTTAAATGTAAGGGGTTTATTCTCGTCTGGTGTGAGATCGTGTTGGCAGTTGGTTACAAATTTTTCAGCCACGCATCACAGGATGCTAGAACTCTTGGAAGCTTGTTGCTTGTATCTGTGGGAAAACATCTCATTCTTGGAAATGAGTTTGTTTTGAATTTAGTGCAAGCTGTTGCTTATTCAGATCTACAAGGTTGTGTGGCACAAGCACCCTGAGTTACAACATTCTGCGAGAATGTGGAAATTCTGTAAGCTGTTTCAGATGTGCAGTCTGCGTGTCCAAATTGGCACCTTTCTCGTCTCATTCGAAGAAGTTAGGCTAGCCGTTCTTCCTCTTGGCTTTCTGCTGGTACTACTGGTAATATTTTGTGTGAGCTCCCAGAGATGAGGTTGTGTAACATCTCTCCTCATAGGCTGTTTGTTGCCTAAATTGTGAAGGGTTGGCCAGCATTTCTTTCTGAAGACTGAGGTGTTCATTGAGCAAAAAGAGATTAATGGACTCATCACAAAGGTTTAAGTTTGTAATTTAAATTGAGTCTTTCCTAATTTGCCTTTGGTCAGCCTACCTTATTTAATACGTGTTCTACCTTTTCTAGAAATCTATTTTTTTAATGGTCTTGCTTGAGCAGTTTTCTGTGGCAGTTTGCCTTGTGCCATTGGCTTATGTTCTCTTTGAATTTTCAGAGTTAGCCTAGACCTGGATTTGGAAGTAGTAACTCACCAACCAGATTAATATCTTGTCTGAGATCAAATTGATGCTGGTAGGAAAGTTGGGGTTTGGTTTTTTTTTTCCCTTTTTTTTTTTTCTTTTTTTCCTCCTTGCCAACAGTTTATGACTAGGTTCAGTCTTAAAAATTAGAGCTGGTTAATAGGACTTGCATATATGGAGGTGTGTGATTCAGTCTTTTCAGCAAACAGTCACTTGTAGCCTATTGTGGGCTGATTTCAGTTTATATGAGTGTCTTTCATTACCATTCAGGGAAAAAAAAAAGCCTGATTTTGCATTTTCAGACTTCCTAAAATATGTATAAAACTACTTGGCAAGCAACATTGAGTTCTTTTTATTTAGTCTGTATAATTGTAAACACTAATGATTTTTAGGTCATTTCCTATGATTAGTATCCTTCTGGAACAAATATCTGGAGGTGAAAGTATCTGTGAAGCAGGAAACAAAATCTTATTTGCATTCTCCCGTCCCCTGGAGACATCAGCCTGCGTTATTAAATGTTTTGGGTGTGTGACAGAATCTGAATGAAGTACAGTCTATATTTAGATTTCATTAGGTACATACAGAAATATAAACGTTCTCATTGTAGTTTCACCTGAAGTCTATGGTGGATACTTGCTAAATGTGAATGAGCAATACAAGTTTTGAGAAACCTCTCTGCAGCCAGGAATTCACAACACAAAACCCCCCATGTTGTATCTCTTAGATCTAAATCATTTTATCTCACGTTACAGCTCGTGTCCTCGGGCTGTGTGTACTTTGTGCTACATGGCTGCATTACAGTGATGTGATAAAATATCAGAGCTGGCTTTATAGTGAGAAGTACTGTAGTGAGAATGTTTGGTGTATAATAAAAACATTGTAAACTTCGTAGATTTTTGTCTTGCCAAGGGGGAGAAAAAGGCACTGTATATAAAACAATGTACCTCACTGCGAGATAAAAGTCAGCTGGGAGCACGGTGAGCAATAAAACTTTGTACTTGTTGTTAGGTAGTGTTGCTCATGAAGACAGGCAGTTGAGGTAGGTAGCTAATCTTTGTGGTAACTTACAACCTTTTGGTCAAGAGAAATTTAATATACACAGAAAATAAGTTTTGTACCTTCTGTCTGAAATTCAGGCGATTCCTTTTTATGCAGAAGATGTGAAGTGCATTTACAAGGCTTACAGTAATTGCATATTCAGAATGAGTATAATATTGTAAGAGCTTGTTCTGCAGAAATAACCCAAATTACGTAACATATTGAAACCATCTGGTTTCAGGCACTAGAAGCTTCCAGTGTCATCTAAGCAAAGGAGAGCAGGCACTTAGTCTGAAACACATATTTGGTTGTTTTAGAGGTGCTCCGAGGCACGGGTCCCGTATCGCTGATGCGCGCAGGAATGCCTGCTTCATTTCCTGCAGAAACATATGCATCCCAAAATAGGCAGGAGAGAGGAATAGCGTAACATATTCCTGTAGGACTGAAAGAAAGATGAGGTCAACTGCATTTTTATCCCTATGCTTGCATTTGGCACTTCAATTAAACATGGAAACTAATGACCTCATTAGATTCTTGAAAAGTAAATGGCATTAACATTGATAGTCTGTCTGTCTTCATAAGCCTTTCATGAAAAATAGGCCACAATGCAAACCGTGCCTCAGTTAATGACCCACGACCTGAAGATGAACTCAGACATTAATAGAACCTATTAACAGCGTAAATGTAATAACTCACTGGGAAGATATAGTCCAGCAATTAATAAGTTCACATGAAGTTCAACAGAACAACAACGACAAAAAAAAAATCAGTTTATTCACCAGTATGGCCAAGGTTTAAATGGGATTCATTTCTGAATTTCCTGTGGACTGTAAGGACCTTAAATTCTGTGTGCAAAACAGGCTATAAAGAATCTGTTCTTTCAGCTCTCCCTGTGATTTAAAAGTTCTCTGTTCTTCCATCTCTGGATTATCGATCAGATGAGATTCACCTGTAATAAGAACTCTCATCCTGCCGTGAATAAAAAAACACTGGAAGAGGCCGTTCACTCTTCCTGTCTGGCACTACCCGAGCAGCGCGCGGGACCAGCGTGTATAGAAAAGGTCAGCTGCCTAGATTTATAGTATTACTGGGGATGGTAATCAATGCCTAAAATTCCAGTACTGCTTAGGATATTGGGCTTGTGTTGTGCATTTCTCAAGTGCTTGTACATCTGTCTGTGCTCTGTTGATTCACTTATGTAGCCTCACTGGGGGAAGGAGGGGAAAGGCAGCGAAACAATATGGCGAGGTTTAACTGAGCTCAGACATTAAATCATATCGCTGTTATTGTCACAGTATCTTTCATTTCAAAATAGGAGGAGAGCAGATGTTTCTTGACTCCTGTATGCAGTCAGTAGGTCACCACACATTTTAACAGAGCTCCATTGTTACGTTCCTGGGTGGATGGTATGGTAATAACTGCACTTCCTAGTCGTTCTCGCCTGCTGCATGAATACCCTCGTTTCACTCCTGCAGAATTTTGGCTGCTCTTCTTCCTTCCAGGCTACATAACTGATGAGTACTGAGGGGCCACGCAAGTGAGATTTTTAGGAAAATTATGTAAGCCTCAGGAATGATTTTCCAAGTAGAAAAATGTATACTTCTAACATTTCTTTTGTAAAGTACAGAGGTGACAAGAAAATGAAAGAAGTGGGGAAAATAATGTACTTCCAGGCTTTGGGTTGAGGAGGAGTATTAGGATGTGGGAACCACCTTCTACAGTCAGAAGTATTTGTGTCCCACCTTCTGGCTGAGGAAAATCTTGTTAACTGAATGAGGCTAGGAAATGATACTAAAGGCTACTGGGAAACTGCTGGCTTTAATCTTTTCAGACATGGGTGGGAAAAACAGCCTTGATTTGGGATGATGCAGAGTAAGTAATACCTCCTAGTTTTTTGCTGGTGGCTATGAACATGTAATAATGCAGAATCTGAAAATAGCTGTGAGAATCATCTCCGAGTAGTAGTTTGTACAACTTTAGATCGTTTCAGGCATTTTCTTTAATCATCCTTTGCACGTTGCTACAGTTCCCATCTGTTGCACCTGCACTGGCTCTTAAAGGATGAGAAAATGGTGCTGCCTTATCCCTCAAGGCAGGAATCCCAGTTATCTCTTCTGGAAACATCAAAAAATGTGGCAAACTGGGTGAACCGGAAGCCTGAAGGGGATAACTGAAACTCTCTTTTTGGACACCCCGTAAGCTGCCTTTTGCTTCAGCATGTGAGATACATTGTTCGTGCAGAGTAGGTTTTCACAAAGATTTAAGTCTGTGGTTGTCACTCTAAAGCTCAGTCACAAGTTCTCTCCTCAGTTCTGTATTTATCTGATGATCTCGGCTTACAGTGTTAAAAAAATGTCAGTGTTTGCTTAAGATTGCAAGGTGTTCAATATAACTGAAAATTTTCATTTAAAAGGACACACACAATATGGGGATGTGATTATAAATTTTTTTCCTGTGAGCATTTTCATAAGAATGCCTCATAGTGATGCAAGCAAAAAAAAATCACCACTGCTGGGTATATTAGCTTCATTTTTACAACCCAAAATACACGTTTAAGGAAGCCATTTATTGATGTTTAAATTAAGCTGTCTGACAATATTCTTGTATTCAAAGAGTGATCCAATTAATTTGGAGTTTAATGAGTTTCATATCCTTTTATTTCTGAGTGCAATTCCCTTAAATACTTTCTGCACTTGCATTTCTCAGTGTAAGAGTCGTAGATAAGATTGGTCAGTAAATCTGCTTCAGTCTGAAATCTTTGTGAACAAGATTTGGTCTGCTTGAATTTTATTTCTATAGGGACTCCTGTGGAATACAGGCACCCATCACCTAGACAGCAAACGCAGACTGTCTGGAAGCAACCAACACAGAATGTGCTTGGACGTCTCCATGACAATTTTAAATATTTTCTGTGTGCCTGGACGTAGATTCCAGTGTTTGCCCTGCAACTAGAAGTTAGTTGATAATTCTTTTTGTGCCTTGTAAGGTTGCCTGTTTTTCCTTAGCTTTCCTAACTTTGTGAACTCAAGTGGAAAAGAAACTTGCCTGTGTCAGTCAAGTCAATAGAGCAGACTCTGACGTACCTCTGGAATGTAATGCAGTGTTATTCTTCTGAAGTCACATTTCAAAGTAAAATCAGTTTTAAAACCTTTCCATTTACGTGTAAAGCAATAATCTTCCTTTTTAGAAGCTAGGAGAAGCTCTAAAATTTCCAGTAAAGTGATCTTGGAAAAATACTTGACCTTCATATTTCTTTCCTTTAACTTTCCTTCTGGGAATATAGTATGCTCTAGTGAACATGGAAAAAGGCAAGTGTCAAAAGATGCCAGCAGCAGCTAAAGCTTTGCAGCAGGAATGCAGCTTGTGGTTGCACTAGAAGAGATTTGCAGTCAAATCCAAGATTATTTTTTTTTCCCCTCCATTTGTTGAAGTGCTGGTGCACGGCCGTAGTCTTCAAAACAGCGTGGAAACTTTATATGGAGTA